>CM035424.1:22621942-22729442 GCA_020310875.1 Ceratopteris richardii | reverse complement strand
GCGGATGCATATTTAGCATTATGCACAATATGACAAGAGGAAACTTCAATGGTCCTATGACGACGTTCCTTTTTTTTTTGTAATTCCATTTATACTTCCAAGGTGAAGAAGGCTTTATAAGATTATTGGTTCCCTCTTGAGTTAGAACATCTTTTGAACCTTAGATGCTTCATAATTATTCGTATCCTTATAGGTTGAAGCATGCCCTATATGTTGTAAAGGAGCTAGACACTGACCTTGGAGAGTCTCCAAGAGTTAAGACCTCTCCAATATGAGTGAAAAGCCTCTAGACAAGTTCAATGGTCAAGGATTTCACACATGGCAAACCAAAATCAAGGGTCATCTAATGACAAAACAATTATGGTCTGTTACAAAACCACTTGCACCAAATGAAACACTTCAGCATAGAAGAGGGCTGCCATATTTCACTGAAAAGGATGAACAAGCACTTGGAATGTTACTCACCTCTCTAGATGATAATTATGTACACTTCTTAGATGATTGCACTATTTCAAACCAAGCATGGATTACTTTATAGAAAAATTTTGGAGTTATTTCTAGAAACTCCAAAATAGCACTTAAAATGCAACTTTATTCTCTTACCATGTCTCAAGGGGAAGATATACCTACTCTTGTAAACAAATTAAAGATTATATACACCCAATTAGCTTATGTGCAATGCCCTATTGAAAATGAGGATCAAGTTGCCGTACTCCTCAAAGCCATGCCCGATGATAAGTTTGGACAAATTATAATTGTTCTAAAAGAAAAAGACCCTATCCCTAAGCTAGAGGATGTCATTAATTCTCTACAACAACATGAAAATAAGCTCAAAAACCATGATGAATTTGCAAAAAATGCCTTGGTTGTAAGAGCTACAAAATGCATTCATTGTAATCACACCAACCATTTGTCAAAGGATTGTTTTCAAGTTAACCCTTGGAAAATATTTGGTAAACCCAACCATGCTACAAAGCATTGTCGTCTACGCAACAACAATGTCAACAACAACAACAACAACAACAACAAAGGAGCTTTCAACAAAAGGCCTAGCAACATCGATGTAGTAGAAGCGACAAATGAAGAAGAAGAAGCTCAAGTCAATTTCATCTATGATGATGTGTTGTAAAACATCCTCTTTGTATCATCCTCATATGTATAGGGAAGGACTTGTACCACCCATGATTTTGTTGAAGGAAGGATATATACATTGTACCACCTTCTTTGTACATGGGAAGGAATCATATTTTTGTACCACCCTAGTCTAGTTATGAGGAAAGGATAGTTCCCAAAGAGCTAGTTGTATAATCAAGCTCAAGGGGGGGATTGTTGGTTATGAGCTTTGAGACTTTATGTGAACCATCTCTATGTAAGAGGGAAATCCTAGCTGAAATCCTTTTCCCTCTTTCATTGGCCAGAAGGCTTTTCTATTTTGTATAATAAGACAACTTTTGAATGAGAAAAGTAACGCACACCATTACATCCACATCTCTACATCACATACGTGCTCTATCTTATCTTTTAGTCTTGTATTTTTCTACTATGTGCGAAGAGTCTCTCTCTATCTTTTTGTACATCTTCTATGCTGTGGGTCGGACCTACTGCACCGTTTTCAAGACTTGAGGTCATGTGCGTAGTGATCATAAGCAGTTGTTGCATCAAGGGCTCGATGAGCTTCAATCACCAATCTAAAAGTATTGTGATTATAAAAATGGGAACTTCAAGAGCGAGGTTGGAGCCCTAAAAGCCCCTTTTGTTAATTCTATCTAGACTACGCATAGAATGCTAGTGATTAGGTATTAAGAAGGTGAAAGGAACTTAAAATTAAAGAGGAAAATAAATAATTCATGTGTTAAGACTTCTAAAATGAATACATAGTTCTAAGGAAAATAAACATAAGAATGATTATACAAAGTTTTTGCAGTCAAGTATCATTCCTAATGCATCGTAAAAGACAAGAACAAAGTAACGGAATTAAAACAAATCAAGAACCACCGAAAGAACCAAAATCATCAAAAGAAATGAAGAACTTAAGGTTAATTAGATCTGCATAAGTTTATGGTTTTTCAAGTATATTGTTAAGATGGATCAAAAAATCATTAGATCATATGAGGCTAGTTTCATCATACTACCAAGACATAGTTGAAAAAACTAGGATCGTATTTTCAAGCATGGAATAAACAATGAGTGAGTCGGATAGCATCTACGGCATGTAGAAACAAATGATAGAATTGCATCCAGCATACCAAGAGACACTAAGGAGCTTATTTCTTAGTTGGAGTACGTTGCACCAAATAGAATAAATGCACAAATTTATGGAGGTGGGTTGAGAAGATCGCTGATGCAACTTCAAAAACTTGATCACCCCTTGGGATTGATTACCTATGGTCAAATTTGAAGAAGGATCCTATATAGACAAATAGGAAACCATGTATGTGGTTACCCATAATCTTGAGTGCACATAAAGATATGGCGATTAGACAAAATGCATCTATTCAATAAAAATTTGAAATAGTCGTTTCTTTAATTCATGCAATAGGTGAAATCTTTGAACTTATGCAAACACTAGGTAGTAGTTTTAAAATGTTGAAAGGGAGGATTGCTCATGAAGTTTCAAAATTTGAAAAATAATTTTGAATCTTTGTCCAACCAACCTAAAGAAATATAATCATTTAAGTGTAAACATGAGCATCAAGTACAAGTCCAAAATATGTCTACACATATTATTAAATTGACCATAGAAGATCGGCCCCTACAACTACACATAGCAGATCAAATAGGCTTCAAGATCATCCTATAAGATGTTTTTGGTGTGATCAATTGGTCATATGTTTTAGGATTTTATAGCATATGAAGATGCTTATACATGACTTGCATATGGAGAATTTATAGTTACCATGACCATTCATCTTTGCACTTGAATTCAAGTAGAGGTGGGATGAGGGAATATTTTGAACAAAAAAAATGAATTCTTTTTCCAAATCCTTTGAGAATATGTTTTCTCCTTTGATCTAATCTATGTCTTTGAGTTTCCATCTATTGCTTGATTTTTCTTAAAGCACTCTACATGCACCATATTTTGGAACACCAATAGTTGGAATCGGGTAGATGAAGGACTATTTTGAACAAATATGATATATTATTTTTGCAAATCGTTTGAGAATATGTTTCTTCCTTTTATCTTATCTATCTCTTTGAGTTTCCATATATCACTTGAGCTTACTTGAAGCATTTATTGGGCGTAGTATTTTGGAACAGTGGTAGTTGGAATTGATCCTATCAAATAAGCATCTTCATAATATCAAGAGAAACAAAAAGAAGAATATCATGTAGACTCGTGAAGAGACGTTTTTTGCATGCCAACTAGAATGGTGGGGAACAAATCAAGAGAATCATCTTGAATAAGATGGAAGCTGATGAGGAAGACGATGGGACCACCAAGGTCACCATGGAAGCTTTCCTAGAGCTTGAGGAAGATGATGAGCCATCAAGATCACCATGGAAGCTTGCTTAGAGCTCTGATACCAATGTAATGAGCTAGGATTATACTTGCCACCATGTTCTAGAGAGAGTACTCTCCTCCCAACCTTTTGCCTCTATATATAGCTACTCTAATCAAGTAGGACCACAAATATAACTAGATTCTACAAGTGCATATGTGATCTGCACCAGTCCTTTAGCACCTTCTGCTAGAGTCCACTAATAGTAGGTGTACTCATGTTAACATGAGTTAGAAGGCTCAAGAGCACTTTGGGAATATGTTTTCTGCTTTGATATAATCTATCTCTTTGAGTTTCCAACTATTGCTTGAGCTTGCTTGAAGCACTTTGCATGCACCGTATTTTGGAACACCAATATTTGGAATCGGGAAGATGAAGGAATATTTTGAACAAATAAGATGAATTATTTTTCCAAATTCTTTGACAATTTGTTATCTACTTTGATCTAATCTATCTCTTTGAGTTTCCATCTATCATTTGAGCTTACTTGAAGCATTTCATGTGCGTTGTATTTTGGAGTACTAGTAGTTGGAATTGATATGGCCAACTAATCATCTTTACGATGGCAGGAGAAACAAACAGAAGAATAGCATATAGGCTCTGGAAGAGAAGTTTTTTGTGTGCCAACTAGAATGGTGGGAAGAAAATCAAGAGAATCATCTTTAACAAGATGGAAGCTTATGAGGAAGATGATGGGACCACCAAGGTCACCATGGAAGCTTCCCTAGAGCTTGAGGAAGATGATGAGTCATCAAGATCACCATGGAAACTTGCCAAGAGCTCTTTGTGAATATGTGTTCTCCTTTGATCTAATCTATATCTTTGGGAATATGTTTTCTCCTTCGGCAAAATCCTCTCCCCATGCTCCCTATCGGGGTTGAGCCCAGGACCTTACCCTTTCCTTCCTTGATACTTAACCACTAGAGTAAGTGGATTACTTGTTTTAGAGAGTAGATAAACCTATGATTAATTCTAGTCGCAAGATCTTTGGCCATACATACGAGTGACAAAACAATGTTTGATTTTAGATTTTTCTAAACCTGTCGGACACTCAGATGATAGAGTTTATAACAAGAATCTAGTAAATTTTTCAAAGATTTATTTTTTCATCTATACATAGGTTGATCACGTTCCCTCTCTTGCTTTGTTCTACAAGCATATCAGTTTGCAAATTATGAGTTTGATAATTTTGCATGAGTAATTTTGCTCATTTTTTTGGGGAAACTCTGTCAAAAGTTTCCAAAAAACTTGATAGTTAGTCACTTTTTCAAACTGTCAATGGTGGTTGTCCATATCTAATACTTGTTGTTATGGATGATGATTATTAGAGCTTGATCAGTTGGCAATGTCCATGATTTATCTACACCTTGCAAAAAGTGTTATTGCATTGGTTTGGACTGCAAGATGGTAGAGGAGGTGTGGAAGAAGCTTTACAACACCTATGAGAAGGAGAATGGTTCCATAAAGGTTCATTTGTTGAGGAATTTCTATGACATGCACATCAAATACACGAATATTATTGGAGCTCTCTAACTTGTAAGGCCCCCATTATGAGGAGAAGCCACTCAAAAAGCCCGAACATTTGTGGAACCCTAACTTCCAAGTTGGATGATACCTATGTGTGATAGTTGAAGGTAATAAATAATCTTTGTGAGTCTAGTCATTAGGTTAGGTAGGGCATAAACTTATGGGCCATTCGGTTCCCATTCAAGACCTGGTGGCACCACAGAGTTTCCCCATAGAACCTTGATGGGGGGTTCAAAGAGGGGCCTGCCCACGTCTGCAATGTTTGGGGAGTTAATTTCCCCATGCTCATGGGATCGAGATAGTACGGCTTCTACTTGTGGAGATATTATTAGATCATATATTCGCTTGACTAGTTTTTCTCTTTGGGCTCCATTTATCTATATCGACTCCCATTTTAAAAGTTATATAAGCATGGCTCATGTTTAGCTCTACATAGCAGCATGCATTAGTAAGTTCACGTAGATTCTATCTAGATCATCATCTAAGCTCCATATTTGGAATGCATGGGTGGAAAACACCATCTTTTTAGTTGCATTGCTCTTGGCAATTGGAGAATTTGAGTTCTCTATCTCTCAATCTCCATCTCTCTTTGTTTGCATTTTTTCTCAATCATGTCTACTTTTCTATTCTGTTGTTCTATTATTTCTTACATGGTATCAGAGCTGAAGAGGTTTTGAGTGGTGCAAATGTAGAAATGTAGAGGTTTCAAGGATTTATGAAAAAAGAGAAAAGATGTCAATCAGTGGATCATCATCTATGATTGGGAATCAAAGTGGTTCATCAATAGGAGTAGGTGGAGAATAAGCAAGAGCAATAGTGATTCCAGTCATCCCAACATTGTCCATCCGACCACCAACCTTCATAGAAGGTAAGCTTGATGGTAGGATTTACACCCGGTGGAAGTTTAAAATAACTTCTATCCTTGATTCATATGAGCTTTTGGAGACTCTACTTGGGACTGATCATGAGATCCAACAAACACCAGATCCAAATATTTCTAGTCAAGTGATTTCTCGTGATGTTGATTTGTCGTGACATTGATCTTCTACATGTTTCAAGACATAGAAATGTAGATGAAATTTTTGCCCTAGTTACAAGTACTATTCATAGTGTTCTAGCTCCCATTCAACATACTAAAAAGGCTTGTTAAACATGAAACATATTGAGAAATTAATATGAAACTTGTAATCAGACACATATTCAGAGCTTGGAGAATGAGCTATTAGTAGAAAGGTTTGCTGATGGGGAGATTGCAAAGGTTTTCATCACTCACATAAGAAATCTATCAGATCAAATGGTAGGAGTAGGTGTACAAAAGTCAAGTGAGGAGCTAGCTTAGCATTTTCTTTGAGCTTGTCCACCAAAGTTTGATGGTTTGATAACTGCTCTTAATACTCAAATCAAACTTAACCCTCTTAACTTTTGAAGAAATGAGTGCATTACTCATGGAGAAGGAGTTGTAGCTCAAGGTAAGGCGTGGTGGCAAGAAAGGAGATGTTACATTCACAATGAATGCAAAGGAGCAAAGCAGACTCTTCAAAAGATGGAGACAAAAAGAAAAACAACAGAAAAAAAGTTCAAGGGAGTGTTTCCACTTCAAGAAGAAAGGCCACATAATTCAAGACTATCACATCAAGAAGTCAAAAGAGAAGAATGGATCTTCAAAATGTGGCAAGGGTGAGGAGTCTTCCAACACTATAGAAAGAGAGCTTGAGTTATTTTTTACGATAGAGGAGGTAGGCTCCTCAGCTAAAGATTCAGGAACAGATGACTCATGGGTCTTGGAGAGTGGTGCCTCTCGTCACATGATGGGTAGAAAAGATCTTTATAGTCCCTTACAACCTCTAAAGGAACCAATCATTGTAAAGGTTGGTAATAATGCAAGATGTCGTGTAGAAGGTGAAGGTATGTATTCTTTCATCAATTCTAATGGGGATATTAGAAAGCTTTAAAACATGTTGTATGCTCTACAAATCAAATGAAATTTGCTTTCTAATTGATCAAGGTCATGAAGTATCTCTTAGTAAGAAAGGAGCTAAGATTATGGATAGGAACAAGAACATTGTTGGGATCGGCATAAGGAGAAACAACTTGTGTGAGTTTTATGCTCGTACAACCACTACAAGTATGCGAACAAGCATGTTATGGCATGTGAAATTGGATCATATCCAATATCTGCTACTAAAGGAGATGCAACATTCAGGCATGGTTGCCACCTCCCATCAATTGTAGACATGAAGGAACCATGTGAAGCTTGCATGATGGGCAAGCAACATAGGAAGGTGTTTCCACAAGAAAGCAAGAACTTAGCAAGATATCCTCTACAGATGGTGCATGTGACTTCTGTATAAATATGTATACAAAATCTTTTGATGGACCTTTGTACTTCATGTTAATCTTCCATGGCTATAGTAGGAAGATGCAGTTGTACTTCCTTCATGATAAGGCTCAAGATTTTGGTAAGTTTAAGGAATGGCTTCAACTTGTTGAAATTGAAATATGGAAGGATATTAAGAAATTCAAGAAAGATGGTGGTGGTGAGTTTACATGAACAGTGTTTGAAGATTTTTGCAAGAGTGGAAGTATCAAGCATCAACTCACAAGGGCACATAGCCCTCAATAAAACGGTGTTGCAAAACAAGAGAATTGAACCATCATTGAGATGGCAAGGTGCATGTTGACAATAAAGGTTTTGTCGAATCAATTTTGGGAAGAGGTTGTCAACACTGCTATCAACATCTTGAATTGAAGTTACACCAAAGGACTTGATAGAAAGGCTCCCAAAGATGCCTACATTGTTAAAAATCCATTTGTTTTCCATGTCAGAGTATTTAGAAGTGAATGTTATGTACATGCTCTAAATAAGGAGAGAAACAAGCTTCAACAAAAAACATCAAATGAATCTTCTTAGCATTCAATGAGGATAAGAAGGATTATAAGCTTTACAACCCTGCGGCTAAGAAGATCATGGCAAGTTATGATTTGATGTTTGAGGAACAACCACATGTAGTGGAGGAAAAGAGAACTTCCACTTAATCATAGTGTGAAGGGGCATTCCACTATGAACTTGGCCCAAGAGCTATCCCTTCTACACAAGAGAAGGAAGCATTATGATGAGTCTGAAATTTACCAACCTATCATCATCCAAGCAGAAAAGCCATTGCCATGTTGGGTGAGGTAGCTCTCTGATTCTTCAAACCCCATCCCACAGTCACTAGAACATGTTGCAGATGGACCAAGGAGTTCACAGAGAATAGAGGAATAGAGATGAGGAAGCTTCCATATTTTAAATAGAGCCATGATGCCTTAGCTCATTCAAGAACAAGAAAAGAGCCAACCAAATGGAAGAGGCACTCCATGATTAGATGACTACTATCTGAGTAGTACTAGCTCTGCTTGTACATAAACAATGGTCAGCATATCACATGGATATCAAATCAGAATTCTTGAATGGAGACATCAAGGAGGAGGTATATGTGTCTCATGCACAAGGATTTGAGCTCCCCATTTAGAGAACAATGTATCTAAGCTGAAGAAGGCATTATATGGGTTGAATAGAGGATGGTACCAAGAGATAGATAAGTATTTCTATGATCTACATTTCAAAAGATGTGCTTCTGATGCTACCTTGTATGTTCAAAAGAGAGGCGGGAAGAAAATTCTGATTTTTTTCTGATGATAACCATGTGATTACAAGAAATGACGATGCTCTTCTTCAACAAATGAAAGATGCCTTGAGTTCAAAATTTGAAATGTCGAACTTAGGCCTAGTGCATTATTGCTTAGGCCTTGAAGTATGGCAAGAACTAAGGAAAATACAAGAAATTGTATGTGCCTCCGAACTCTGAAGTCACTCTTATGTCATTTTGTGGTCCTATATATGGATGGAGAGATTGGCATCGACTTTCACATTATGTTCAAAGCATGAGTACTTATGGAATATGCTTGAACGCAGCATCCCTTACTAGTAGAAGGATTTGCATGCAGAAAATAAAAGATTATATATTGATGGAAGACCTTACACACATGGAAATATAGCAGGTTTAATAAACATTAGTCGAGGGTTATATAATAGTTCAAGGACTAATTGCACATTTGAGGAGCGTGAAAATAGTCATGAATCACCATACATGAGTAGAGATGTATCAAGATACATAGTTGTCAATTCTATTACTACATTACATGCTGGTGATGAACTATTAATGAATTATGGATGGCGTAGACCTCCAAGAGCACCTTTTAGCTAGAGAGAATAAAAATTTTCTACCCATATTTAATAAGTTATATACTTAATTTTATATTTAAAGTTTTATTTTTATTCATTTATGGAATACTAATGAATTTTATTTATATGTGTAGATTCCAATGTATGATGTTGATGATATTCCTCCACAGCATTCACAATTACCAGTAAGACCTCATTTATCAGAAGCTTCCATGAGGAGGCTATGCAAAACTAATCATGTGCAATATGCAAAGTTGACAGATCTATATTCAAAAGACGATAAAATACAAGATTTGTGTGACAATGATGAAGATGATGGCATGATAGATTTTATTGAGGATTGGATCGAAATGACAGTGAGAGCATTGATATTTCTAAAAATGAGAAATATCTTCAAGAGGAATGTCTAAAGCATGTATATGAAGGAAGTCGTTTGACACGACTAAGTGGGAGCTTACTTATTCTCAACCTTCAAAATTGTTTTGGATGGAGTAATGTATCTGTTTCGACACTATTAAGGTATAATTTTCAATTTTCTATCTACTTTTATATATATATATATATATATATATATATATATATATATATGCATATATATATATATATATATATATATATATATACATATATATATATATATATATATATATATATATATATATATATATATATATATATATATATATATATATATATATATATATATATATATATATATATATATATATATATATATACACATGCATATATAAACATACACATAATATACATGAATGCATATACGCATATAAACATACACACACATATAAACAAACACACACATATACACACATTTTGAAGGATGGAAAAATAATTTTAAAGGATGGGCGAACAAAAAGAGTCCATTCAATGTAGGTCTTTATTCTTACTTTAGATAAGGTAAGAACAAGAACTTCAATTGATTGGACACTTTTTGTCCGCGCATCTTTTAAAACTATTAATGCATCTTTCAAAATATTCACGAGAAATTTGATTGTTTGGATGGCAGGATACGATTGTTTGTTTTGGAGGATATGAAGTATGTACCTTCATTGAATGATTTGTCGATTCTATCATATGTTCAGTTTGAAAGTGTGAGAAGCAGATTTATAATTGCTATTCAAAGAATTTGGCACTGTTTATAGGCCATACAATGGTGACGTGGATGAATCGCATGCATAGAGGTTACTCAAGATAGAGCAATATGATTATAATGGACTAGTGTGAGCAGGATTCCTCGGGTATGCAATAAACCTCTTGCATGTCAATGATGAGCATCTGAACTTTAGGATACAAAGTGGAAATCATGGTGGCTTGAGAGGATCACTTTTATACAGCTTGCTCAAAAAACTTTAGTGTCATAAACCTGAAGTTCTTTGAAGAAGCTGTATAAAAGTGATCCTCTCAAGCCACCATGATTTCCACTTTGTATCCTAAAGTTTAGATGCTCATCATTGACATGCAAGAGGTTTACTGCATACCCCAGGAATCCTGCTGGCACTAGTCCCTTATAATCAGGTTACTCTATCTTGAGTAACCTTTGTACATGCGATTCATCCAGGTCACCATCGTATGGCCTATAAATAGTGCCAAAATCTTTGAATAGCAATTATAAACCCGCTTCTCATACTTTCAAACTGAACATATGATAGAATCGACAAATCATTCAATGAAGGTACATACTTCATATCCTCCAAAACAAACAATCGTATCTTGCCATCCAAAACAATCAAATTTTTCACGAATATTTTAAAAGATGCACATAAGCATACACATATATAAAATTATATGCATATATATATATATATATATATATATATATATATATATATATATATATATATATATATATATATATATATATATATATATATATATATATATATATATGTGTGTGTGTGTGTGTATTTATTTATTTACTTTTTTTAATATATCTTTTTTGATAAACTTACAGGTTATTATCTGAAAAGTTTTTACCAAGTCAGAATATTCTTCCTACCTCACATGATGAAATGAAGAAGATAATCAACAATCTTGGTATAGATTATCAATGTATACATGCATGTCCTAACGATTGTATTTTATATAGAGGTGAATATGCACACGCTTTGACATGTCCCAAATGTCAATCGCCTCGATATAAGGGCGAAGAAGGTAAAATCCCAAAAAAGGTATTGAGACATTTTCCATTGGCTCCACGGATTAGATATATGTTTCAAAGCCCCGAATTATCAAAGCTTTTGACTTGGGGACATGATCACAAAAGTACTAATGGAATAATCAGAATTCCTCATAATAGTGTTGCTTTTCAGCATATTGATTCTACATGGCCTGAATTCGCACAAAATCCACAAAATCTAAAGTTAGGAGTTGCATTAGATGGGGTTAATTCATTCTCCATGAAATCCAGTAAATGGTCAACATGGCCAGTGGTAGTCATAAACTACAATCTTCCGCCATATCTTAGCATTAAAAAGGAACATTTAATGCTTTCACTTTTAATCCTAGGCAAAAGACAAGTTAAAGATATGAATATATATCTTGCTCCTCTCATTGGCGATCTTCAAGAGTTATGGAGAGGTATTAATGTCACTGATGTATCAAAAAGCATCAACGAAAGACATATTATGGTCCGTGCTATTGTGGCTTGGACTATTCACGATTTTCCATGATATGGTGTTTGTTCAGGTATTGTTGTAATTTTTTTATTCAATATGCATGTAATTAAATATGATTTAATCTAATTATATTTTTATCATTTTCATGATGCACGAATATCTACTAAGGGTTATTAAGCTTGTCCATATTGTGGTGATTGGTTGAGATCAATCTATAGTAAGAATCTCAACAAAAATTTTTATCTTTGACATCGACGATTCTTGCTTGATGATCATCCATTAAGATCTAAAAGAGATGTGATACATTTTAATGGAAAGCTTGAAACACGTCAGTGTCCAAAACCTATGAAACCTATGGATTGGTATAAAAAATGGACAGATGGACCTCTGATAGATCTAGAATCAGAAATCTTCAGTGATGATTCAGATAATGAGTATGTGAACAGAGGTAAAGGAAAATTGGCACTCGTAGAGAACATATCAATGGAGTATTGGAAAGAGTTAAAAGTATGTCATCTTCTTGATCCTATGCATATATTAAAAAATATTGGTTATTCACTATGGCAGCATCTTCTTGGACTAAAAGATACCACAACATCAAGGAATGATTTGAAAGATCAAAAATCCAAACCAAAGTTATGGTCAGTTTTTGATAAACATGGACAAGAAACGACTTATGCACCTGCTCCTTGGGTACTTACAACAAAAGAGATAGAGACTATCAACAATAGAATTCAATTGATTAAGACTCCTACAGGATATGAAGCATCTTTTCAAAACATGTTTACTATGGATGATAAGAGCTTATCTGGGTTAAAGACCCATGATTGGCATAACTTTTTGAAACATATTTTACCTTTGGTTATCGATGGATGTACAATGAAAGGAGTACGAGATGTGATCTATCGTCTTGGATCACTTATAAGGTAATTATGATACTTTTATATTTAATATGTATGAATATTGGATATCTTTTATTTTTTAATTAACTTCTTTATAATTTTTTTTATGATATGTATAGGTGGATTACATCCAAAGAGATTGACAAAAACTCGATCCCATAAAAAAAACGTGAATGCAAAGAGCTACTATGTTTGATGGAGAAAGAACCTCCTACTTCATTTTTTGATATTCAGGTTCATTTATTAGTTCAATAGAGATTGCAGGTGTTGTCAACACTCGATGGATGTTTTGGGTCGAGCGATTTATGGGAATATTAAAAGGTTATGTGCGACAAAGAGCGAAACCAGAAGGATCCATGGCAAAGGGTTGGATGCTTGAAGAGTGCATGTATTACGTTAGTGAGTACCTTGAAAGAGTTCATGAAGAAGCTCCACGTGCATGGACCAACGAGTCTTCTTCAAAAATAACAGATGAGGTATTATCAGGTAAGGGGGTTCCATTCTTATTTACATTTCGAGAAAAAAATGATGTTTCCAATTTTGTAGCGTATAATAGCAAATGCATGCAAGCATTCCTTAGCGAGTACGAGGTACTTCAAAAGCTCCAAAGTAAAAGGCAAAAAAACAAAAGATATAGATGTAATCTCGATAATAATGAGATTACAAATATATCTTCTTTCGATTGTCTATATAGTCGTTTGCAACGTGCCAACGCAAATAATGAAGAAATCTCATATGAGCAAAGAGAGTTATGGATAGGTTGTGAACGAAAGGTAATTTTATTAAAATAATATTTTATTTTTTTCATATATGTATGTTAGTTTCTATTTACTAATTGCGTTTATTTTGCAGGCTCGAATGTTCACTAATATGTGGGCTTTTGGACAGCATATTAGAATCAAAGCCATTGATTCTTTACGTAAAACAGAGGATTCTAGTATTGTTGCTTCTTTCAAGCAACTATCAGGTGCTAGCTCAAAAGACATGAACCTTATAGATAGCAAACTTGGTTACGTAGGAACTATTGTTGGTATCTACGAAATTTCATTTTGTACATTCAAACAGGTAGAAAAAAATTTATAATTTTTTTGATAGATTTAGTTATTTTTTTAAGCACCTAATAATGGGTTTTTGTTGTTATATATTTTGATAGGTCATTATGAAGGTTGACTGGTTTCGAGCCAAGTATAAAGGTAGTAATTCCACATTAAGAAAGGAAAATCTGGGTTTTGGGCAATTGATTCTTCCAAGGTAATGTGATCTACTAAAGAACCATATATTCTTCCTAGGCATATTGAACAAGCATTTTTTTATAAAAACCCAGATGCTCATCCTTGGTGGCAAGTCATTCATATGCAACCTAGAGGTAGGTCATTTTTTGAACAATTATTGTTAGAGAGATCGAAGAAAGTCCTCTTGATGATTCAGCATCAGATACTGATACATCAACATCTGAAATAGAAATTAGAATCATTATACGTGGTAATGATACTAATCTTTTTGATGAAGAGGCTAATTCTCTACATGCTGATTCTACTGATGAGGAAGAGGAATTACCAAAAATAGATATTAATCCATCAATAGATGATGTGATTCATGAGAACATAGATTTAACAATAGAAGAAATAAATGAAATCAATAAGGATAATGAAGATGAGACTATATTAATGTCTTACCAAAAGGATGGCAATAATGAAAACATATGAGCAGATTAGATAGTAAATTCTATTCTAGTTACCGATCAATAACTTGAAGCTTCTGAATGGATATCAGATAATATATTTTTTTATTAACTTGAATAACGATGAATCCTACTAGAGAGATGAAATCATGTTCTTTTAAGTTAGAACATGAAGCTCGGGGGTATGCCTAATTATTTCATATATAGCTTTATCTTTGAGGAGCAAATTTTTATCATGTATGTATGCATATGTGTGTGTATTCATGTGTATTATATGTATACATATGTTAGTATGCATATATATGTATTTCATGTTTATGTATGTGTTTGCATGTGTGTGATATATGTATACATGTGTTAAATATGCATATGTGTATATATGGATATGCATTTATGTAAAATATTCATGTACTCATGTAATATATGCAAGTGTTTATAATTGTGTACATGTATATATGTATATGTGTCTATGTGTAAATATGTACATGTAAATATGTGTGCATGTAGGCATGTATATGTGATGTGTACATGTATATATGTATATATGTCTATGTGTAAATGTGTACATGTAAATATGTATGCATATATATATATATATATATATATATATATATATATATATATATATATATATATATATATATATATATATATATATATATATATATATATATGTGTGTGTGTGTGTGTGTGTGTGTGTGTGTATGTATGTATGTATGTGTGTGCATTTAGGCATGTACGTATGATGCATAATATATCTACTCCATTTTATATTTATGTATGTGTATCTACATGATGTGTATATATCTTTATATATATTATGATCCTCATTGATTCGAGTAGCTATATATAGAGGCATAAGGTTGGGAGGAGAGACATCTCTCTAGTAGGACATCGGAGGAATAGATGCAATGTGTACATATACTTCAAACATATGGCTAAAAGGTTGAATTAGGGTTTTTAAAGTAGGGGTTTTAAAACCCTAATATCAAAATTAGTGTTTTCAATTTAGGATTTATTTATTTATTTATTTATCTATGTGTATGCATGTGTTGTGTATGTATGTGTATCTATATGTGCATATGCATGTGTTGTGTGTGTGTGTGTGTGTGTATATATGCATGTGTATATGTATATATGCATGTAAACATGATTATATGAGTCTATGTGTGTGTACATATGATTATGCATGTGTATGTGTATGTGAGTATGTGTACGTGTATGTGAGTATGTGTATGTGTCTATGTGTATAACTGAATGCATGTGTATGTGTGTGTAAAAATGTGCATGTATGTGTGTGTATGTATAAATGTGCATGTATGTGTATATGTGTATATGTGTATAAATGTGCATGTATGATGTATATGTGTGTGTATGCGTGTATTTATACCTCTAGTCTCACTCTTTTCTCTCTCTCTCTCTCTCATATACATACATACATGCATAAAGACACATACTCATATCCACATATATATACATAAAAGCAGTGCATACCGTGCATTATCACGACGATGAGCCATAAGTGTTCGCATCTCTTTTAGACACCACTTAAGCGACCATCATGTCCCAAAATCTATCTCAAGTGAACTAAGTACGTATTTTTTATCCCTCTCATCATGCTCACTACAAAAGTAAAAAAGATAATGTAAATAAAACATAAGATATTTATTTCAATTTATATATAAAATTTTTTATTTCCACGGTAAGTGGATAAAGCGCAGGTAAGAGTCGCATAGTGTCTGCATTCTTCTCTTGAACTCCAATCCATTCCCTATGTACACAATGTTACCCTCTGGCTCTATATCGCACTCTAGTCCTAAGGTGCCTATGCATGTCCTCATAGGCAACTCTGCTCTGCTATCACGATTTGGAGGTGGTATAGGTGTCCTGAAAATAAATAGATAAAAATAAATAAAAATATGTGCTATAATATCATTAAAAAAGTTTATGGAAAAAAACATACCTATGAGCATATAGCTCTCTTCCTGCATGTGGAGCCGCAGAAGAGCCCTCCTCTGATCACTGGGTAAGCATCTGGATCGTACAATCCAGCTCATCATCAGACATCTCTGAGTAATCACGCATGATGGCCCCTAGAGTATCAGACGGAACTCTTGCTCTCATAAGACTTTTTATGAGAGTGAGTTTCGCCTTTCTCTCTCTACTAGGATCCATAATACATAACATATAAAACAAAATGGTTAGAAATCAATATATATACGTGTACATATGTATGTGTGTATGCATTAAGTATGTGTATGTATGCATGCATGTGTGTATGTATGTGCGTGTATGTGTGTGTATGTGTGTATGCATTAAGTATGTGTATGTATGCATGCATGTGTGTATGTATGTGCGTGTATGTGTGTGTATGTGTGTATGCATGTGTATGTGTGTGTATGCATCATTATGTGTGTATGTATCTATGTGTGTATGTGTGTGTGTATATGTGTGTGTGTATGTGTGTGTGTCTATGTGTATGTGTGTGCATCTATGAGTGTGTATGTGTTTATGTGTGTGTATGTGTCTATGTGTGTGTATGTGTCTATGTGTGTATGTGTATGCATGTATGTATGCATATGTGTGTGTATGTGTGTGTATGCATTATGTATGCATATGTGTGTGTATGCATTATGTATGTGTATGTATGCATGTATGTATGTTTGTATGCATATGCATATGCATTATGTATGTATATGTATGCACGTATGTGTATGTGTGAGTATGTCTCTTTATGTGTGTGTGTATGCATATATGTGTGTGTATGTGTGTATGTGTGTGTGTATACGTGTTTGTATGTGTGTATGCATGTGTATGTGTGTGTATGCATCATTATGTGTGTATGTGTGTATGTGTCTATGTGTGTATGTGTGTATGTGTGTGTGTGTGTGTCTATGTGTATGTGTGTGTATCTATGAGTGTGTATGTGTTTATGTGTATGTATGTATCTATGTGTGTGTATGTGTATGCATGTATGTATGCATATGTGTGTGTCTGCATGTGTATGTGTGTGTATGCATCATTATGTGTGTATGTGTTATGTATGTATGTTTTTGTGTGTGTATATGTGTGTGTGTATGTGTATGTGTCGATATGCATCTATGAGTGTGTATGTGTTTATGTGTGTGTATGTGTCTATGTGTGTGTATGTGTCTATGTGTGTATGTGTATGCATGTATGTATGCATATGTGTGTATGTGTGTGTATGCATTATGTATGCATATGTGTGTGTATGCATTCTTTATGTGTATGTAATCATGTGCATTATGTATGCATGTAAGTATGTATGTATGCATATGCATGTAAGTATGTATGCATATGCATTATGTATGCATGTATGTGTATGTGTGTGTATGTCTCTCTATGTGTGTATGCATATATGTGTGTGTATGTGTGTATGTGTGTTTATATGTGTCTGTATGTGTGTATGCATGTGTATGTGTGTGTATGCATCATTATGTGTGTATGTGTGTGTATATGTGTGTGTATGTGTGTGTGTGTCTATGTGTATGTGTGTGTATCTATGAGTGTGTATGTGTTTATATGTGTGTATGTGTCTATGTGTGTGTATGTATCTATGCATGTGCATTATGTATGCGTGTAAGTATGTATGTATGCATATGTATATGCATTATGTATGCATATGTATGCATGTATGTGTATATGTGTGTATGTCTCTCTATGTGTGTGTGTATGAATATATGTGTGTGTATGTGTGTATGTGTGTGTATGTGTGTGTATGTGTGTATGCACGTGTATGTGTGTGTATGCATCATTATGTGTGTATGTGTCTATGTGTGTATGTGTGTGTGTATATGTGTGTGTATGTGTGTGTGTGTCTATGTGTATGTGTGTGTGTGTGTCTATGAGTGTGTACATGTTTATGTGTGTGTATGTGTCTATGTGTGTGTATGTGTCTATGTGTGTATGTGTATGCATGTATGTATGCATATGTATGTGTATGCATGTGTATGTGTGTGTATGCATCATTATGTGTGTATGTGTCTATGTGTGTATGTGTTTGTGTATGTGTGTATGTGTTTGTGTATGTGTGTGTGTGTATGTGTGTGTTTCTATGTGTATGTGTCGCTATGCGTCTATGAGTGTGTATGTGTTTATGTGTGTGTATGTGTCTATGTGTGTGTATGTGTCTATGTGTGTATGTGTATGCATGTATGTATGCATAGGTGTGTGTATGCATTATGTATGCATATGTGTGTGTATGCATTATGTATGTGTATGTATGCATGTAAGTATGTATGTATGCATATGCATATCCATTATGTATGCATATGTATGCATGTATGTGTATGTGTGTGTATGTCTCTCTATGTGTGTGTGTATATGCATATATTTGTGTGTATTTGTGTATGTGTGTATGTGTGTATATGTGTGTGTATATGTGTGTGTATGTGTGTATGCATGTGTATATGTGTGAATGCATCATTATGTGTGTATGTGTCTATGTGTGTATGTGTGTGTGTATGTGTGTGTGCATCTATGTGTATGTGTGTGTGTCTATGAGTGTGTATGTGTTTATGAGTGTGTATGTGTCTAAGTGTGTGTATGTGTCTATGTGTGTATCTGTATGCATGTATGAATGCATATCTGTGTGTATGTGTGTGTATGTGTGTGTATGCATTATGTATGCATATGTGTGTGTATGCATTATGTATGTGTATGTATGCATGTGCATTATGTATGCATATGCATTATGTATGCATATGCATTATGTATGTGTATGTGTGCATGTGCATTATGTATGCATATGTGTGTGTATGCATGTAAGTATATATGTATGTATGCATATGCATATGCATTATGTATGCATATGCATTATGTATGCATATGCATATGCATTATGTATGCATATGTATGCATGTATGTGTATGTGTGTGCATGTCTCTCTATGTGTGTGTGTATGCATATATGTGTGTGTATGTGTGTGCATATGTGTGTGTGTATGTGTGTGTGTATGTGTGTGTATGTGTGTATGTGTGTATGTGTGTGTATATGTATGTGTATATGTGTGTGCATGTGTATGCATTATGTGTGCATGTGTGTATGCAACGTTATGTGTGTATGTGTGTGTATTTGTGTGTATGTGTGTGTGTGTCTATGTGTATGTGTGTGTGTGTGTCTATGTGTGTATATGTGTGAGTGTATGCATATGTATGTGTGTGTAAGTGTGTGTGTGTGCGCATACCTTGCTTCAATGAGATGTCTCTCTCTCTCTCTCTCTCTCTCTCTCTCTCTCTCTATCTCTCTCTCTCTCTCTCTCTCTTTGTCTTTTCTTGCTCTCGCGAATTTGTGCCGGGAGAAATCAAATTTTTTTTTTTACATTCCAGAGCGTCGCATATGCGATGCTGTCCAGTTTGCCAACATCGCTAGTTAGCGACGGTATTTGTGATGCACAAATTTAATGTCGCATAAGCGATGCAGGCATCGCTTTTGCAACGAATGCCCGAAAAAAAAAATTCAAAAATAGCACCATCCCTTATGCAAGGCTAGCGTCGCATAAGTGACGGTGTTCGTTTTTTTTTCAAGTCAAGGGTGTCCCTACGCCCCCCCTATTTCTTGTAGTGATACACACATACATGCATATGCATACACACATGCATATGTGTGTATGCATATGCATGTACATATGCATACATGCATATGGATGTGCATATGCATACATGCATATGCATACACAAATGCATACAAACATGCATATGCATACAAACATGCATATGCATACACACATGCATATGCATACAAACATTCATAAATGCATATGCATACAAATGCATATGCATACAAATGCATATGCATACAAATGCATATGCATACAAATGCATATGCATACAAATGCATATGAATACAAATGCATATGCATATATGCATACACACATGCATATGCATACACACATACATGCATATGCATGTGTGTATGCATACCTGCATATGCATACACAAATGCATACAAACATGCATATGCATTCACACATGCATACAAACATGCATAAATGCATATGCATATATGCATACACACATGCATATGCATAAACACATGCATATGCATACACACATGCATATGCATACACACATTCAAATGCATACACACATACATGCATATGCATACACACATACATGCATATGCATGTGCATATGCATACATGCATATGCATACACAAATGCATAAAAACATGCATAAAACACATGCATATGCATACACATACACACACACACATATGCATACAAACATGCATAAATGTACATGCATACACACATACATGCATATGCATTTGTGTATGCATATGCATGTGCATACACAAATGCATACAAACATGCATATGCATACACACATGCATATGCATACAAACATACATAAATGCATATGCATACAAATGCATATGCATATATGCATACACACATGCATATGCATACACACATGCATATGCATACACACATACATGCATATGCATACACACATACATGCATATGCATACACACATGCATATGCATACAACACATGAATATGCATACACAGGCATATGCATACACACATACATGCATATGCATACACACATGCATATGCATACAAACACGCATATGCATACACACATGCATATGCATGTGTATATGCATATGCATGTACATATGCATACATGCATATGCATACACACACGCATATGCATGTGTGTATGCATACACACATGCATATGCATACACATGCATATGCATACACACATACATGCATATGCATACATGCATGCATATGCATAAAGACATGCATATTCATACACACATGCATATGCATACACATGCATATGAATACACACATACATGCATATGCATACACACATGCATATGCATACACACATGCATATGCATACACACATGCATATGCATACACACATGCATATGCATACACACATGCATATGCATACACACATGCATATGCATACACACATGCATATGCATACACACATACATACATATGCATACAGACATGCATATGCATATGTATATGCATGTGTGTATGCATACACACATACATGCATATGCATACAAACATGCATATGCATACACACATACATGCATATGCATACACACATGCTATGCATACACACATGCATATGGATACACATGCATTTTAACATCTCCACATTGGATCAGATGGGATTTTGTATTACACTCGTATGTGGCAATGATGTACCATAATTTTGTATTCGATTCCTATATGGAAGTGCTTTGTCACATTGCCACAATTTTGTATTACACTCCTATGTGGCAATGATGTACCATAATTTTGTATTTGATTCCTATATGGAAGTGCTTTGTCACATTTTGTATTCGGTTCCTATATGGAAGTGCTTTGCCACACTCTTGTACATCCTTCATTTATGGAATATAAAACTTTTTTTACATGATTCATGGTTCATTTTTGCTCATATAAAATCATGCTTTGGTTGTTTAGCAAAAGACAATACACTCTACCCAAAAAAATATGTGCAGATATGGTCGTCAGTATTAGCGTAGGTACACCCAACACAGTCATCGATATGGGCATCGGTACACTTAGCAGAGTCATCGGTATGGGAGTCGGTACAAGCGTCGGTAATATCGATGCTTATACCAATGCCCATACCAACGCCTATACCAACGACTATACCGATGCTTGTACCGGTGTTATGTTTTCGATGCGCATACCGACTACGACACCAATGTTGTGGAAAAGTTATGCCCGTTCATTTTCCTCGGTAATAGCCTTGGTATACCCTCGATATGTTGTAGTGTCCTTTACATTTGTTGGAGCTTTTGCTATCCTAATGGCTTCAATTTTCTTGACTTCAACAACTATTCCATCTTGTTAAATGACATGGCCCAATAAGATACCAATCTTCATTGCAATGAAACTCTTGAACAGATTGAACACCATTCAAAATTTTTTGCATCTATCATAATAAGATTTCAGGTGTAGCAGGTGTTGTATCTTCTATCCAAATACTAAGAAGTTTTCAACAAAAACTTGCATAAAATCTTGCAAGTAAGGCTCAAAAGCTTTATGTGCCACGTATTTAAATGAAGGTGGTCCATTCTTCAATCCAAAGCTCATGACATTGAACACATATGCTCCAAAATCTATAATAAATGCAATTTTGTGTTGATCCTCAGCAATGCAAATCTCATTATAGCCAAAAAATCCATCTAAAAAGCTATACATTTCATGTCTAGCTACTGCATCCAACACTACATCACAAAACGGCATTGGGAAAGGATCTCTAATTGTTGTTGCATTTAATTTTCTATACTCCATGAAAATCCTCAACTTCCCCTTCTTCTTTGGAACAACAATAATAGGAGATAACCATGTTACTTGATTAAATTTTTTGATGAATCCAACTACCAATAACTTATGAATTTCCTCCTTAAACTATTTTGCAAAATTAGATTCATTCGATACCTTTGTTGCACAACTGGAACTACATCTTTCTTTAAATTAATCCGATGTTGATGTAGATCTCGGTCTATGCCTTTTGCTTGTGAGTAATCCCAAGAAAATACATCAATGTACTCCTTCAACAAACAAATCAGATCTTCCAAGAACTAGCCTTCAAATTCTTTGCTTACTCTCACCATCTTTGGTTCACCATTAGTTCCCAAATTAACTTCCTAAAGTTCATCTTCCTTTACTCTACTTGAGCTTGCATATCTTTGTTATACTTGCTCATCCAAACTAATAACATCCTTTTCTTGTTGCTCTAATTTTCATTGAGTCAAAATTTCCAACTTTTATTCAAACAATTGTCTCAACCATGTGCCTTCCATTGTGTCACCTATAGCTGGCTCATTGTTATTTTTTGAAAGTTCCTCTTCTTTTGATAATACACCCTCCACATCTACTTCCAATACTGGGCCCGCTATTGGATTTGCCTTCAAAAAATCCTCCTCTTCATCATCTTCAATCTCGTTTGTTAAACTAATAGTCTAAGCCATCAGTGGTTTCTCTCTTAACGACATATTCATTTTTCCTTTCATGGGTCTTATGACCTACTTTTTACCTTTTGTGGTCATAACCACATTTAACCCCCAATCTTGCTTTACTTTAGCAAACCTAAACCATGGTCTCCCTAACAACATTTCATATGGATAAGTAGATTTCTACATTCTAATTACCAAAAAATTAACTATAAATGACATTCCTACAATAACTATCTACTGCTGCTTTAGAATACCCAAGGGTTGGACTCTCGTTTGATCTGCCATCTTTTTGGAGCCAAAGCCCCATTCCCCATTTATTTAAATATATACTCAGGTAATATGTTCACTCCTGAGCCACCATCAAACAAAACCTAATCAAATCTTCTTTGTTTATACTATGCTTGAATTACTAGAACAACAAAGTCCACATCAGTTGGATCAATACTATTAGCTAATGTTGAAGGTATGTGCTTATTTGCTAGCTCTGAATGTTTCCCAACGCGCTTCTTCAACAATTTTTCTCTAAAAGCAGGCACTAGCAACAATAAGTGATCCAAAGATAACTCTAAAGGAGAATTAATTATTACCTCAAACCAATCATTGTCAAGTTCTTGCTTGGTCTTCATTTATCATCCTTCTTTGTTCTATGCATAGATGTTCCATCATCATCTTCCAGGGATAAAATCTAAAATTGTATTTGCTTCTGTTGATCGTGATGCATCCGTTTTTGCACTTGGTCTCCTATCTATCTTTGCTCTTGTCAATCAATAGGACCTTTGTTCTTGGACCTTGCAACTGCCAAAACATCCACATCCTTGACAAAAGCACATTGCTTACAATCACAATTCCATTGATTTTTCATGATCTTGATTTCAAGTTTTTGATGTACTTGCACCTGGATCATTACAAAATTCCTGATCTGATAAGTCTATTACTATGACATTCGCTTAAGCAGCTTGCTAGGCCTGTTGTTGTTGTTGTCCTTGCTCGTTATTCTGATTATAAGGAACAATCGGTATACCCCTTTCCTCCCTGTGCTTAACTCATAAAGGACAATTAGGCCCAACCCAATGATCTGGTGCAGTGCAATATTCACATGGCATCACTCTAGGTGGTCTGCCCTACTGATTCCTTGTTGATGACTTTGGTAATTTCCTTGTTGGTTCACCTAGTCTCTCCATGGAGGACTTCGTTGTTGTTGCCTCTGAAAACCACCATGTCCTTGAGTTGGAATGGCCTAATTTGCTACAACTTCATAATTATTCCTATTGTCATGTCTTGAGTTTTGTCCTCGATGTTGTGGGTTATATGAGCATTGACTTGTGGGATGTCGTTCTTTGTCACACATTTTTCAGAACCTTTTTTCCTTTGGAGCAATTATGGAGTATCCATGTCTCTTTAGTCTACAGAGCTTCCTCTTTACTTTGCATACCTTGTGTTCCTGATGTCTTCTTATCACAACCTCTTCATCTTCACTCTTTGATTCTAAATCAATCATCCCTTTGTCTCACTCGGATTCTGAATTGGATTCTGCATCTGAACAGGAGTCATTGTGCTTGTTCTCAGATTGGCCAAATCTTTTTTCTACTCTTGCAGCTACTAACACTAACACATCAAAACTATTAGCTATATCCACAGTTGCTACTATGTGCCTAATGCTGCTCCTTAATCCTTTGACGGAATAACCTTCCAACATCTCATCGGTAGGTCTCTCATTGCCTTGTAATTTTTCCATTAAAATTCTAAATTTCTGAGCCTAATCTTCCACTAACATGTTCCTTTGTCTAATTGCTCTCAACTTCCTCAAAACATCTGAGGGAGTCTTTTCTCTTCTAAATCTTTGTAAAAATGCTAATCTTAGTGCATCCTAAGTAGAAAAGTGAGCAATACCATATTGCTTGGACCAACTCATGGCTCTTCCTTCTAATGTGGCTGCAAACTATTGTAATTTAACTACATCACCATATATTGCTAGATATCCATTTGCTATCCACTGTATTTCAAATGAGCAACATGATAGTCTACATCTTTCTTTGGACCTTCTCTAAAATGTGCTGATTCCACTTTGGGATTTGGAGGTGGTTGTGCCAGGGGCAATGGCTGAGATGTACACTTAGTTCTTTGATTGGTCATCCCTCTAAGTGGGTCAAACAAAAGTTGTCTATTAACTCCTATAGCTGCTTTTGTTAGGAACACCACTCCTAGTATTCCACCCACCAGCCTAGCTTTTGCTACACCTATTCCTCCTTCCTCCTCTTCAGCTTCAAAATTAGAATCCTCTTGTGCTTTGTACCAATCATAAGGTTCAAAAGATGAATCCATGTTACTCGCTTGTGCTTGCACTCTTGTGTAGTAAACTTTAGTAAAACTTCCTCTTCTTCCCGTCATGCATCTCTTGCTTCTTTAGCAAACGCAATAGGATCGCCAAATGTGTTGGGGTTCAACAACACATACCTACTAACTCAAGTAAAATTCAATCACAAGAATAAATCATAGTGCTGATCTTCTTCTCACACAAAAAGATTAATTGTGCATCAAATTTCAGAGTGACCACTATCTGATTTCAACGATGCAAAAACAAAATAACTCCTCTTGAACAGAGATCATTTCCACACTTGCACAAAACAAATATGATGAAAGCACTTCCTTGACATCTTCATTCACAGATATTTCAATGATGAAAATAAGTACTGCTTCTACCAATGTAACTCCTCAATCCTGATCACAATCAGCACACCAAAAGACAAGTACAAAGACTCTCTTCTTCTTTCCATTCGTCTCTCTCCTAGTAAAGATGCTTTTTCTTCCCATTACATACTTGTGCAAACAAAAAACAAATACCATAATCACATGACATCCACACCTAACTAATTTGTAACTAATTCTTTCAAAATTCGGATGAAGCAAAATAGAGATTCAGCAAAACTCCAAGTCGGCAATATCATATTTAGCAGAATTTTGACTAGCTACTTATCTCCCAATTTCTCACCCCTCAAATAGTAATTTCAATATCACTTTGTTCCCACAAGTTCAGAGCCCTAGGTTTCAAGATCCCTTCAAGTATCTTGACTTGATCACCAACTCTTCTCTAGTAATATGTTCTTTCCTCTTACTCCTTCTGAGTATTCGAAGATACTTTGTATGACTCTTGCCTATGCTTCTCTCAAGCTTGAGCCCTTCCAATGGCATTCTTTTCTCTCTATGTTTGAGTTCTCCCTGAGGAAGAACTTTCTTCACTCATATACTAGGCACTAGGTCTGAGAGCTCAACCAACCTATGGTGCTAGGCGAACCTATGGCACTCTCCTATAGAGATGTACCAAGCAATCCCCATTAGGATCGCAAAAATGAGGAGGTCATATGCCCAAGAGAAAAGATGCCTATATGCAATTATAGTTTGCTCAAAATACTTGTACAAGTCAACTTTCTCTTGTTCTAATTCCATGATTGAACTCGAATTTAATCTCTTTTGGGATCCCGTGAAGGATCGCCAAAATGTTTAGGTCTTATGCCCAAGGGAAGATGCTTACACAAAATGGTATTTTGCTTAAACTCCTAGTGCTAGTTCAACTTTTCTTACCCTAAGTCCACAATTGCATCCAAATGTATTTGTGAAAATGAGAGGAATGGAAATCCGAATACACATGCACACAAAGATCCAATCTTCAATGGTTGCTCCTTGCGATTTCTCTCTCTCCCTACTCACCTTCTTTTGCTCTTATTCTCCTTCCCTTTCTTTCCTTCGCTCTTTCTTTCCCTTCACTTTCACTTCCCCTACTTCTAACTCCTCTCTCTCTCTCACTCACTCTCCCACACTCTATCACTTACACTTCCCTTTTTTTCCACTTTGTCTACTCAACTTCTTCCTATTTTTCTCCCTCGCTTCCTCTTCCCCCACTTTCCCTCTTTTTGTCTTTTCCTCTCTTTCCCTCTTAGACACCCACACATGCACTCACACCCACACACACACACACATACTCACATGCTTATACATATTCACTCTTTTACATACTCCCTTTCACTCACACTCACATACACTCTCTCACTCCCTTTCTTCTTCTCTCTCACCCATGTCCCTTTCACACACCCTCTTTGCTACTTTCACACACTCTCTCTTTCTTATACACACTCTCACACACTCACTTTTGTCACTCTTGCTCACTTACATTCACACACACCCTTCATACATACACCCTTACCCTACTTCCTTTTCCCTTTTCTTTCTCTTTTCTCGCTTTGACTCTTCTTATCTTTCCCTTCCTTTCTCTTTTAAATGCATGCCCTTCCAATCCTCCTATCCAAGAGATAGATAACTTGTAGGAAAAATTTCCCCAAGACATACCCTCTATATATGGCGAGGTAGAGAAAGAGCAACTTAGTGAACAAACAGAGTTTGAGTCCAACTCCTTTCAAGAATTACCCTGGTTCACAAGACATTGGGAAGCTAAGTCTATGAGTATGAGAGTACCCACCATAATAGTTAGAAATGAAGAATCAATAATTTCTCAAAACATGGAAGTGATAAAAAACGCTAAAGTGCAGTGTCATCTCACTGTTGAAAATTAAGCCTAAATTGTGGAAGCACGTAGCAAATCAATTCCCAAAGGCGGCTTCCACTCACTCTCACAAAGGTTCACACAAGAAGGTACGGGAAATACCTGTGGAACGAATTGGAGATATGCACAAGGGAGAGGAAGGTTATACCTATCTTCCAATAACCCATCAATGCTACACCACCAAATCCATCCTAGATCAAGGAGTGGGAGTAACACTGATTTATGGAAATGTTGGGGTAATCCAATGCTAAAACCCACAAGAATGAAGCTACAAATGGCTGATGGACATATTGAGAATCCATTAGGCTTACTAAAAGGGATATCTCTCACCACTTGTGTAGAATTTGACCACACTTTTGTCATTTGTGATTTTGGGAAAAATCATGCGTATGGGATGATTTTAGTGTTCGGAAAGATGGATGGACACTCCAGAAAATGAGTTAGTACTACTAATCCCTGCTTTGTACCAGCCCTCTTTGACTTCCGAGTGGCGTAGACCTTCTTAGCTTTCCAATGACACTAAACAAGTGCCTATGTACTTTGGAAACAATGCAAGTAATGATTGATTCGAAACGGACTACATCATAATTCACAATCCAATGAAAACCTTCTATTTTGGTTCACACACCTGCTGCTTGTTAAGCTCAGTGCTTCCAATACACTAGGAATTAGAAACATTCATTTTGGAGATATTAAATTAGCTTAAAGAGCTAATGATTCCAAGTGGAATGACTTAAAAGGATTGACTATACACAAAGCAATCAATTTAGCAAGTGTAGCATTACCCCCGATTTTTAAGACATTTGCGATTGACCAGTGACCACTTTGATGCACCTTTCTCCCAAGCCACAACATGGAATGTCTTCAAAATTTGTCCGCTTGTAGTAGACTTAGAGATAATTCCAATGAGCTATAGCAAATTTAAAATGGTGGAGTAATGACTGAGATATGAGCAATACAAATCGACTATTCTCAGTGACTATGACAGAGAGAACAATAGATGTAAGAAATCATCTATTGTATTATAAAACAATGTTGTACATGATCATTGGCATGATAATCAATACCCAATGATGATGAGAAGTGTAGGCTATGTGGTGAGCCTCACTCTCTTACAATGTGATCAACAAAAGGTTCAGAATTGGAGTGATGTATACCATGAGTTTTTACATTCATCTTTTATAGATGCTTCATTCAAAATTTGAATTTGAATTCAACTTTGGCTCTCACTAAAAAGTGATCCACTAATCTAGGAGATATTCTCTCTAAGAAACTCGTAGCTTTTCAATCCATCTAACTCCACGAGTTTTGTGGATTTACAAAGGTTCTTTTAGATGTAGATGCCTTTAACAAGGGATAAAAAAGTAATTATTCTCAAGCAATAGTTCTCATGGGTCTTCAATCATTCACATGAAGTCTTCTCATTCCTAGCCAAGTGTGTAGGCTTGGCTCTTGCACCAACAGCTCCCCCTCAAGCCAAACATCTTGGCTTGGTCTTCTTCATAAATCTTCTTGAATATCTTGCAATCCAATCATAGCTTTAAACCTACAAAGTTTAGTACCATCAAGTGCTTTGGTTAATAAGTCTACACATTGCATATTGGTTGATACATATGCTAAGTGAATTTCTTTGCTCAATAGCTTCTCTCTCACATAATGATAGTGGACCTCTATATGATTGGTCCTAGCATAATAAATAGGATTTGCTGCAAGATGTAATGGACTTGTATTATCTCCAAAAATCATTGGAGATATAGTGTGCAATCCCAAATCTGCATATAGCAATCTCATCCATATGGCCTTTTGAGTGGCATTGGCCAATCCTCTATATTCTGCCTCTATTGAAGACAAAGCAACAATAGGTTGCTTCTTGGAAGACCATGATATAGGCTTGTCACCTGCAAAAGATAGATAACTTGAGGTACTCCTTCTATCATCCTTGCATCCTGCCCAATCTGCATCTGAGTATTTTGATATCCAAACCTGAAGTATAAGGAAAATATATAACCTTGATTTTGAGTGCCCTTAAGGTACTTCAAAATCCTCTTGGTAGCTTCCATATGAGGTGCCCTAGGTTTGTGCATAAATTGGCTTAAGACACTTACTCCATAAGCAATATCAATCCTTGTTAGTGTAGCATAGTTTAAGCTTCCCACTATGCTTTGATATCCTGCAATATTTTCAAGTACATCACCCTCATGAGCACATAATTTTTGGTTACCTCCATAGGAGTGCTTGCTACCTTGGCATCTTGCAAATGAAATTTCTTCAACATGTCCTGCACATACTTTCTTTGAGTAATATAAATTCTAAAATTTTGTATAGACTAACTCAAGTCCACGAAAAATACTTTAGTGACCCTAGATCACTGATTTTGAACTCCTTCATCATTTGATTCTTAATCTGCTTGATGCCATTGGCATCATTACCTGTAAGTATGATGTCATCAACATACACACATAGATATATAGCCTCTGAATTACTTCTCTTAACAAACATAGAAGTTACTACTTTACTCATGATGAATCCTTGATCTTGAAGATATGTAGTCAGCCTATGATTCCATGCCCTAGGTGCCTACTTCAATCCATAAAGAGCTTTGTTCAGTTTACACACATGATTTACCTTGATTGGGTCCTCATATCTAGGAGGTTGAGACATCTACACCTCCTCTAAAATCGAGCCATTAAGAAATGCATTTTTTACATCCAATTGGTACATGTTCCAATTCTTTGATGCAACCACACTTACCAATACCCTGATGGTTGGCATTTTGGTCACAAGTGAGAAGGTTTCTTCATAATCAAGTCCTTGGGTTTGTGCAAAACCATTGGCCACAACTCTAGCCTTGTACCTGCTTATTGATCCATCAGAATTTCTCTTGATCTTGTAGATCCATCTAGAACCAATTACCTTTATACACTCATTCTTTGGCACTAGCTTCCAAGTATCATTCTCCTTGAGTGCTTCAATTTCTTCATCCATAGCTTCCTTCCATTCTGCCTTGGTCTTTGCCTCTTCATATGATGATGGCTCTTCAAGTGATAAGTCTTTGGTAAGATAAATAGAATGTTTAGTAACTAAGGAAGTGTCATACCCATATCTGATTGGCTTCTTACTCTCCCTTTGTGATCTTCTAAGTGCTTGGTTGGATGATTCAGGTATATCCTCCAACTTCTTCATCTTGGCTTTGCCTTTGGATTTCCATGCCTTGAATTCTTCTGGGTTGATAATGTCCTCATCATTTGATTTGATGTATTCAATGTGGTTTGAGGCTTGGAAATTCCTCTTCCACGTCACAAGGCAACTTTACTTTCCTGCATTCACTTTCAAACCAAGAATCATTCTCATCAAAGAAAACATCTCTACTGACCATAAATCCTTTGTCAGAAGGATTATAAAACCTGTATCCTTTCTGATTCAAGTTATACCCTATGAAGATGCACTTCTCTACCTTAGGGTCTAGCTTACCTCTGATTTGAGATGGTATATGCACATAAGCAACACATCCAAAGATCTTGCAATGATCAAGTGAAGGTCTTCTACCATGCGTAGATACACGTTTTGCCCACAAGTAATTAGGTATTTTTTTCTCATTTAGCATTGACCTAGCTGTTTCAGCAATTAATCTATTTCTCCTCTCTGCCAACCCATTTTTCTAAGGGGTATACCTTGTTGTAATTTCTCTTTTGATACCTCTATCCTACAAGAATGCATCAAACTCATTTGAGAAGTACTCACCTCCTCCATCTAACCTTAGTCTCTTTAGGCTTCTTCCTGTTTGGTTTTCAACAAGTGAAAGATACTTCTTAAAGCAATTGAATACTTCATCTTTGTGCCTCATAAAATATAAGATAGTCCACCTACTGAAATCATCCATGAAAGATACATAATACCTTGATCCAAAAATTGAGGGATCATTACTTGGTCTCCATACATCTGTATGGACAAGCTCTAAGTAGTCCTCATGCATGTAGCCTTTCCTTGAGAAGGGTAACCTATGAGATTTTCCAAACTAACAAGCACCACATTTATAGATCATGTGTTGCTTTGATACATTAGGTATCCCAAGCACACATTTATCTCTTCATATTTGCTTTAAGGTTCTCTCACCAATGTGTCCTAATCTCTTATGCCAAATTTCAAGTTCTGACAATGTTTTATCTTTGTAGTTATAAAGTGCAATATTCCTTGTAACTTCAAGTTCAAAAGGAAATAATCTACCTGTCTTTCCTCCTTTGGAAATTCTCTTGTATCCATGTTGGGGATCCTCCACAAATGCTCCATATTTGTTGAACCTAACCTGCAAACCCTTTTCCACAATCTCCACAACACTCATCAAAATTTTCGTAATTGTAGGTATATATAGAACCCTGCTCAACATATTACTATTTCCATCAGAGGTTTTAACATTTCCTACCTCGACCACTAAGTGCTTTGTGTCATCACTTGTTTGTACCTAATCTTTTCCCTTAGGTTCCTCAAGGTCATAAAGAAGATCCACATTTCCTGCCACATGGTTTGAACATCCTGATTCAATGTAGAAGAGATGGTCATCATTCATACCTTGCTTTAAAGTCATATTCATAATCAGAAGGGAATCTTCTTGTTCCTCTATATAATTGTTGTAATATTTACTTGATTTGTAGCCTCCTTGGTAGTTGTTATTGTAGTTGTTGTTGTAGTTGTAATTGTAGCCTCAATGATGGTTGAATCTTCCTCTTGATTGTGTATATCCAACTCTTTAGAAACCTCTACCTCTCTGATTCTTGAAGTTCTTGTACCACTCATCTGTAGTATGATTTGACAAACCACAAATATTACATGGGGAAGAGTTGAAAGGTCTCCCCCTACCTTGCTTACCTCCTCTGCCCCTACCTCTTGAGTTTCTACCTCTCCGTGCATAGTTGGCTTGAGAGGTAGCTCCTTCATCCTCAATCTTCTTGATTTTCCCTTTATCTTTAGACTTGCCTTTATCTATGTATAGGGTAGAAGAGTTATTACCTCTTGATGAATCTCCATTCTTGTTGAGCTTGGCTTCATGGGTAAAGAGTTGCCCCATGAGTATGGTAAGATCTAGAATCTACATGTCCATGTACAAGTCCATGGTAGTTGTGAAGCTCTCCCTTTTGTCATCTGCCTTAATGTCATTGATCACTTGTCTCACAATATACTCCTCTTCAATCTCCTCTTCTATGCTTGCCAATTGGTTAGCCACATCCTTGACTTTGGTCACATACTCTGAGATGCCTTGCTTGGGTTGCTTTCTTTGAGTGGTAAACACAATCCACAATTGGTTCTTCCTAGCCCTTATGTTGGAAGAGAAATATGAAGCCAATGTTTCCCAAGTCTCTTGGGATGTCTTACACTTCCTAATGTGTGGAAAAAGAAAATCAGAGATTGAGTTAAGTAAGTATGACCTTGCTAATGCATCTTTGGCACACGATGAATTGAGTCTTTCATGCTCCTCTCTTGTAGGTTGTCCTTTGCTTCTCTAAATGGTCATCTCCTCATCTCTTGAGATATATCCATAGAGGCTCCTTCCTTGCAAGTATGTCTTCATCATCAAGGACCATGCATGGTAGTTGTTCCTATCCAATTTATCAATGAAATAAGGAAAACCATCTCCCATTTTACCTTAGCTTTGTTGTGATACCACTGTTGGGAAAGATGGATGGTTACTCCAAAAAATGAGTTAGTACTGCTAATCCCTGCTTTGTACCAGCCCTCTTTGACTTCAGAGTTGAGTTTTAGGCCCTCTTAGCTTTCCAATGACACTAAACAAGTGCTTATGTACATTGGAAATGATGCAAATAATGATTGATTCAAAACTGACTACTTCATAATTCACAATCCAATGAAAACCTTCTATTTTGGTTCACACACCCACTACTTGTTAAGCTCAGTACTTCCACTACAGTAGGAATTAGAAATATTCCTTTTGGAGATATTAAATTAGCTTAAAGAGCTAATGATTCCAAGTGGAATCACTTAAAATGATTGACTATACACAAAGCAATCAATTTAGCAAGTGTAGCATTACCCCCGATTTTTTAGAACATCTATAGAGATTGACCAGTGACCACTTCGATGCGCTTTTCTCCCAATCCACTAAATGGAATGTCTTCAAACTATGTTCGCTTGTAGTAGACTTAGCGCTGATTCTAATGAGCTATAGAACATTGAAAATTGTGGAGTAATGACTTAGATATGAGCAATATCAAATGACTATTTTGAGTAACTATGACAAAGAGAACAATGGATGTAAGAAATGATCTATTGTCTTATAAAACAATGTTGTACATGATCATTGGCATGATAATCAATGTCCAATGATGATGAGAAGTTAAGGCTATGAGGTGAGCCTTACTGTCTTACAATGTGCTGAAAAAAAGGTTCAGAATTGGATTGATCTATACTGCAAGTTTTTACATTCATCTTTTATAGATGCTTCATTCAAAATTTGATTTTGAATTCAACTTTGGCTCTCACTAAAAAGTGATCCACTAATCTAGGAGATAGTCTCTCTAAGAAACTCGTAGCTTTTCAATCCATCTAACTCCACGAGTTTTGTGGATTTACAAAGATTCTTTTAGATGTAGATGCCTTTTATAAGGGATAAAAAAGTAACTATTCTCAAGCAATAGTTATCATGGGTCTTCAATCATTCACATGAAGTCTTCTCATTCCTAGCCAAGTGTGTAGGCTTGGGTCTTGCACCAACATTTAGGATGACCATTCATGTGCTAGTTGCAAATCATACAAGACTGGGAAATTATTTGTTTGTACTTGGAACATTTAGGAGTAACCACCAAAGTTAATCTCAAAGATTATTCTCATCGAGGTGTACCCATAATTCAATGGAATACAATCCATAAGACACCAAAAGAAATAGAGTCGGTACATTTGTTAGAATTAGATCTATCTTGGTTGCACGAGGACACTCATTTATGGATGTGTAAGGTAGCCAAACAAGAAGAAGAACAATTAGAAGCCAGAACCTTAGGCTTTGAACAACATCCACAAACTCTTGAAGATCCTACTTATGCACCTATAGTGTTTCGAGAGGAGGAATTTGAGCCTCATGGTTGGGAAAAGATCTTAGCTACTATGGATATAGAAGTGAATGAAGAACAATGGAACCCTCACTGTGTTGAGGATGGATATGACATTTCAATCTTTATGATAGAACCTTTAGAGGAAGAGACCATTCTCGAAGAATGCATGGAAGTATCTCAAGAACTAGATGATAGTAGTGATGAGGACCTAGAGTCCATTATCGTGGAACCCTTCTGTTCAATAGAAGAGGAGTATCTCTACTTTGTGGAAGCCACTACCCCTGAAATGGAAAAGGAGAATCAAATTGACAACTTCAGTCATTCATAGAAGATATAGAGAATAAGCAAAGGAAGATAAAAAAATCACCTAAGCCAGAAGAAGAAGAAGAACCACTCATGGAAGTACTAGAGAATTTCAAAAAGTATGAAAAAGAAGATACAAGAATCAAGGAATGATATATGCAGTAAAGAAATTCAGGCATTACTCGTTGGCAAACAAGTTCAAGTTCTTCACGGATCATCAGGCATTATTGTACTTAGTCAATAAACCTTGTAACACTGGAGGATTGATACATTGGTTTCTATTACTAATGGAATATGACTTTGAAGTAGTAGTTCGAAAGGGAAAGCCCACCTTAGAGTCGATCACCTTTCACGATTAACTACAAGAGAAGCCCCTCAAGGAATAAAGGATGAACTATTAGATGCATACATGTTTAATCTTGAGAAAGTACCTAAATGGACCAAACCCATTGTCCCTATTCTCACATTTGGACCCAAGAATCCTAGGATTAGGATCAGAAAAGGAGAGACTACTAAATCTCAAAGATACTAGATACTTGCAGGAAGCATATATAAACAAGATAATCAAAAAATTCTTGTTTGTTGTGTAGACGAACAGAATACAAGAATTGGTTGTAACTAGCACATGTAGGTGCATTGAAGCAACATCATTTGAAACATTGTACATCACAAAATATCCATAGAATAGGATTATATTGGCCTTTTATGGAAAAAAGATTTCTATAAGCTATGTAAAGAATGCCCTCTTTGTTGTGAAAGACCACCTGTGGAACATGCCACTTTGTATCATGTGTCTCTCACACCGAAATGGAGTGAATCAATGGTGATGTACTTGAGGACAAAAACATTTCCTTAAGGAATGGCTTTAGCAAGACAATGAAGCCTAGAGTAGGAAGCTCAAGACTACTCACTTATTGGCCATAACTTGTACAAATGAGGAAAAGATGGATACCTAAGAGAGTGTGTTCATGAGAGTGATTACTTAAGTATATTAGAGACTCCACACCAAGGTGTTATAGGAGGTCATTTCGGCCCTAATACAATAACCAAAGCTATACTATTTGCAGGATTATGGTGGCCCACTCTTCACATGGATGCACATACCTATTTTAAGAGATGTGATGTGTGCCAAAGAATACAATTTCCTACTCGCAGAGATGAAATGCCACTAAAACCCATGATGGGAGGACGTGCATTCTCTAAGTGGGGCATAGACTTTGTAGGACCCATTAACCCCCCTGCTAAAGGAACTCACATTGAATACATCATAATAGCCACATATTATCTTACCAAATGGGTAGAGGATAAGGCGACCAAAAAGAATGATGCACACATGACTACAAAATTCTTATTTGAAAATGTCTTTACGAGATATGGATTGCCTATAGAGTTGGTGAGCAATCGAGGAACTCACTTTCTATACTAGGTTATTGAATATTTGTTAAAGGATTTTATGGTGCTTCACAAGAAATTTGCACCATATCATCCTCAAGCCAATGGTCAAGCACAAAGTACTAGCAATACCCTTTGTAAAGTATTGATGAAACGCATGAACAACAAACCTTCAGATTGGGACAAAAAATTACATCACAGTGTTTGGGCATATCAAGTGGCCTACAGGACCGTACTGAATGAAACTCCCTTTTAGATGGATTTTGGTCAAAAAATTATCATCCCTTTGGACTTTTTCATACCCACCCTTAAGGTTGCACAAGAACATCACTAGACCAGCCATGAATTATCATTAAGGATAATGGACTTGGAATAATAAGGAGAAATCACGCTGAAAGCAGTGGCAGGGATATATGCAGCAAAGAAGCAAGAGAAAGCTTATTTGGATGCACATGTGAAAGATAAAGGCTTAAAAGAAGGTGACTTAGTCCTAGTGTACACACTGAAACAACAGGCATGAAAGCTAGAGAAAGGTGGTTATGGACCTATAATTATTAACAGACTGTCCACAAGTGGAGTGGTACAATTAGCCACACAAGAAGGAGTGTGAGGCTTTCCTCATAGAAGACATGCGAATGATGTGTGTGCCACTCTCCTCCCATCCATTTATATCCTCTTGTATCTAAAATAGCAGTGATCTGGAATGATCTAGTGTCGCCATGTGGCCAGCATGCAACACTCATCCCCACTAACCATCAGATACCTTAGGATATACCCCCGAGCTTAGGACCTTGGCTAACTAGCCCTCATCCCACACACACATGGAATGGTCTCTGTAGACCAGTGTCAGAATGTAAGGAATTGAACTCACAACCTCTTGGTTAGGAATGTGATGGGCTAACCACTTGCCCCAAAAGCCATGGTTGAGGATTACTTCCTAATCCTCTCTCTTAGGGTGTAGTTCAACCATCTCCTTTGGGATTATGTTACATTCTTCCCCCCTTGGTCGATCATTGTCCTCAATGATCTACTCTTGTATCTAAAATAGAAGTGATCTGGAATGATCTAGTGTCACCATATGGTCAGCATGCAACACTCATCCCCACTAACCATCAAATACCTTAGGATATACCCCCGATCTTAGGACCTTGGCTAACTAGCCCTCGTCCCACACACACATGGAATGGTCTCTGTAGACCAATGTCTGACACTCTCTCCCCCTTCTAAAGTTCATTGTCCTCAATGATCAATGAGGGAAAGTACTTGCAAACCAGAGCTGTTGATTCCCAAGTAGAGTCAGTAAGTGGTAATCCTCTCCAGGCTACCAGATACTCTTGGATGACACGATTCCTCAACCATTTCTATCTCCTATCTAGTATTCTATTGCAGAAACAATACCCTCTATTAGATTATCCTCCGTAGATATATACTTTCTTAATTTATTGACATGAAACACTGGATGGACTCTGCAATCTAGAGGAAGCTCTAATCTGTATGCAACATTACTTAACTTCTTTACTATCTTTCAAGGTCCACAATACCTTGTTGATAGTTTACTACACTTCCCTGTGGACAATGAAGTAGATCTAGTCGATACTTGAAGGAAGACTCGATCTCCTTCCTCAAAGGATCTAGGAGATCTTTTCCTATGAGCATACTCTTTGGCTCTATCAACTGCTTGCTGCATCTTGGCTTTAGCTATTTCAAGGTTTGCTTGGAGATTTGCTAAGAACTCGGAAGCACTAGGACATTTCTTAGGCATTCCTATGGTACTGGGAGCAGTGGGATTCATGCCATAGTTCATCTCGAAAGGAGACATCCCAGTCACCTTGCGAGGTCTATTGTTATAAACAAACTCTACTAATGGCAAATAAGTATCCCAATCTGTCTGTCTCTCAGAAACATATGCCCATAACATATCCTCTAGAATTTGGTTGACCCTCTCGGTCTGACCATCTGTTTGTGGACGATCACCACTACTCATTTTTAGTGACACTTTCAGTTTGTCAAATACAAACTTCTAGAAGTGTCATGTAAATCTGACATCCCTATCTGAGACTATGGATGTAGGTAACCCATGCAATCTAAAGACGTTCTCGATAAACAACTCCACTACCTGTGGAGCTTCTATCGTCTCCTGTGTGGGTATAAAATGAGCCATCTTGCTCAATCTGTCAACCACAAGTAGGATTGTATCCCGCTTCCTTTGGGTCCGCGGTAACCCCACTATGAAGTCCATGGATATACTATCCCAATTATGATCTGGAGCTTGTAAAGGATGTAAAAAACCTGGTGTCTTTACCCTTTCTACTTTGTTGACTTGACACATAAAGCATTGTTGAACATAAGTATGGATATCTTTGGCTAATCCAGGCCACCAAAATGTTCTTCTAACAAGTTGTATTGTCTTGTCAACACCAGGATGTCCTGCACAAGGAACATCATGGTTATCATGCATGACTTTCTTTCTCAAATCCCGGGAATCTGGCACACAAACCTTTCCTTTCCGCTTCACTATTCCATTCTCCTGTGAGAAATTAGAATACGGAATGGACTTGTTTGCTTTAGTAGAAGAAGAAACAGCTGGAACTGTCGCATCTCCTGAAATAGAGTCATCACTAATGGCTCTAGCTATCTATAACAAATGTGGATCTTCCACCTGTGCTTCCTTAATTTCTTGAAACAATGAGCTTTCTAAAACTGTAAAGCTCATTTGATATATTATACGAGATAATGCATCAGCTACTATATTTTATTTGCTTCTTCTACACAAGATTTCCATGTGAAATTCATGCATGAGCTCAGCCCAACGAGCATGTCGGCCTCAAAGATCTGGCTGACTACAAAAATACTTGAGTGTATGATGGGCAGCACTCTCTGTCTAATCTCCATCTCCGTTTGAACACGGGCAGCACCTGGGAATCCGGATGCTTGTTCAGTTTTGTACATGAAAAAGAAAAGCTCTACCTTCTATAATCGAGCGAAAACATTAGTCTTGCTCTTCTGTCCGAGGACCGGCGTGATATGCGCTGGACAACTGGAAGCGCGGAGCTCTCAATGTCTTGGAATGCGACAGCACACAGGCAGACGCTTGCTCTTAAACACATTCGTATGCAGCACACAAGGGCGGGTCATATGGGCTCGCTATTAGAGAAATTAGTACTTCTATGCCTTGATCGTCATGGCTGGAAAACTGGACAACCCTTAAGAGCCTTACATACTTCCCCTTGTATCAGTATAGCACCATGCGGCTCTGCACTGAAATACCGGCAGAATATGCCCACGTTATTATAGTAGCTCAAACGCTAGAGCAATCTTCTCTGGATGCTCACATGCAGATGCCTCCTTTTCATCAGAGCTACGTCAGCCCTGACCTTAAAGGTCTTAGTGTTTCCTTGACATCCTTAGTCTGCTTGTCGTGCACTTTGGACATCTTCGATTTGTAATGCATATATCAATCTATCATGCATGTTATTTTTTATACTCTTCTCGAAACATCTTAGAGCAAGCTCTGTTTCTCTACAAATACAACTGGTTGTGAGTAAAGAAGACAGTTCTCCCTCCGAAGAAAGGCCTATTAGTTCACAGACTCTCTCTTCTTCAAATAAATGGCCTAACCTTGCTAAGAGATCAATAATGCAGTTGTAATGCTCTATCGAAGGTATAAATCCAAAATCTTCTCTCATAGCTTTGAAGTACCTCTTCCCTTCAACTGCTAAACTGGAATGACTACATGCTGAGAGGAGGCATGTAAATGTATCACAATTAGGCTTTACACCTTGTCTTTGCATCTCTTCAAAGCATCCTACAGCTTTCCCACCCTCATGGTTCATACCAAATGCTTGTATCATTGAACTCCACACTACTACATCCCGGATTGGTAGTCTGTTAAATACTTCTTCTGCCTCCAAAAGTAATCCACACATGGCGTACATATTGATCAAGCCATTGCGAATACATGGGTCCATAGCAAGGGAATGTTTGGAAAGTTTAGAATGTAACGCTCTGCCACTTTCCAAAGCCCCCAAGCCCCCAAGAGCCTTCAACACACCAGCAAATGAAACTATATCTGGCTGCACACCCTTATCTTGCATCTCATTGAAGCATTTCAAGGCTTGTTGACATGTCCCATGTTCAGCATACCCACTAACGACTGCATTCCATGACAAAATGTCTGGATCATGCAGTTGGTCGAAGACATATTGTGACTCTATAAGTGACCTACACTTGGAGTATAAAGCAACAAGAGCACTGCAAATAGGAATAATAACTCGAAATCCCTTCTGCTCAATCTCCATATGAATGTCACACCCAATATCTAAGGTTGTACAGATATACATGCTCTAAGGACAGAGCAAAAGGTGAAGGCATTGGGAAGGATACCTTCTGACTTCATCTGATTGAAATAATTCAGAGCTTCTGAGCCAGGTCCATGTTTAGCAAATGCTGCATTAATGTAGACCAAGACACATACATCTTTCACAGCGAGCTTCTTGAAGGCCTCGATTGCCTCTGAGAGTAAATCACAATTGGCATACATGTCTATAACTGAGCTACTAACAGTGATGTCATGATCAAGCCCCCAAATTGCCACTGTTAGATGCACTTCTTGACCCTTCTGCACATCCAACAGCTGTATGCATGCTCTTAGCAAAGCCAATATGGTATGAATGCTCGGAGGAACATTGTTGTCCTTCATTGCCGTGTGTAAATCAAACACATGATGATTAGACCCACTTTTGGAAAACCTGTTCTCCATGATCGAGAATCTTCTCCTATCCCGTAGAACCGTCTCCGCACCTGAACTTCGGAATATTACTGTGTCTTCCATTCTCGTCATAAGAAATGCCCTTACCTAGACCATACCCAAAACCAATCCCGACGCCACAACCAGTGCCAAAGCCTGCTCCAAAATGCAAGCCCGGAAATCCGAAGCCTAGACCTGCACCTCCAATAATTCCTACACCAAGTCCAGCACCATTGGTGATCATTGGTCAACAACACAAGGATTCTTATTAATCTCATCCCCAGAAATCGACCAGAGATAATTAAGCAACAAGATGTTAATGACCGATGGCTTTTTCGCAGAGTAGAGCATTTGGAGGAATATCTGCTTCATTCTTGAAGGATCCATCTAGATTGGGCACCTTGAAATAGAGCTGCTCGCCTAAGTACTGACGCTCCCATATCTGAGATCTCAGATTCCACATCCCTACATTATCAAGCTCCATCAATACTGCAGTCCATGATTGAGGATAAACCTGCAATTTAGAGCGAGCCACTACATCCGATTCCATAGCCAAACCCGGGCCCAAGCTTTCCTAATTCAAGAGTGCGCACGACAGGTAATCTCCACAGAAGGCCCTTGTCGTCAGCCATTACCCGTAATTTACACTCTTCCGAGTCCTTCCACTACACGTCCTGATAAGCTACAACGAGACGTCGCTGGGAATCAAACTTCTCAAGCGATCAACGCAGGATTGTTTTTTTTCTTCTTCTTCTTCTTCTTCTCCAAAAGAACGAACGCGAACAGAAACGCTCCATGAGGATGACAAAGATGGCCCAAAAAAAAGCACGATCTTACATGCTCTGATACCAAGTGTGAGGCTTTCCTCATAGAAGACATGCGAATGATGTGTGTGCCACTCTCCTCCCATCCATTTATATCCTCTTGTATCTAAAATAGCAGTAATCTGGAATGATCTAGTGTCGCCATGTGGCCAGCATGCAACACTCATCCCCACTAACCATCAAATACCTTAGGATATACCCCCGAGCTTAGGACCTTGGCTAACTAGCCCTCGTCCCACACACACATGGAATGGTCTCTGTAGACCAATGTCTGACAAGGAGAGATAATGCCAATTACATTAGTGGTTGTCGAGTCAAGCTTTACCAGGAACCTCTTATGGAGTATATGCTTACACAAATCACATTGGCAAAGAAGCATGAGGAAGAAGAAAAGAGAATAAGAGAGGAAGCTCAGGCAGAAGCTCTAGAATGCATTAAATGCATGAAACTAAGAAGATAAGAATTAGGGAGAGAACATTACAACCATCCTGAAGAAACATTGAGATATCCTTGGCCATGTGTCAAACAAAGTCAACTACTCATCCTAGCATAGTGGATAGGAGACCATTCGTTATAGTCATGCTAGAACAAGGCAACACCCACCATGAGCTTAGGGCTTTAATTGATTTAGGTGTTGCGACTAGTGCAATTAGGTGGTTCCACTGTAAGAACTCAAGATTATAAATGCGGCCAATTGAAGCATACCTCATAGGCCTAGGAGACATGGAAACCCTTTGCATGGGTGAGGTGGATCTTCCTATCCTCATACACAAAGTGACCATGACTGTGAAACTCCTAGTGTGCCATGATGATGACCTCATAGAACCCTTAATCCTTGGCCAAGATTGGTTATACAATCACTCAGTGGACCTACATGTGAGACAAGGTTACCTGCAGCTTAGGACCTTAGACTAGCAGCGAGTGATACGGCTTGACTTCCCTAACAATACAACACCTGGGGAATGTAACCCCAGACCATATGAAATGACTGTGAAGGAGGATTGAAAGATCTTTGAACAAATCTATCACATAAGTCAGATCGATCCAACTTTAACCCATGTAGGCTTCGTGATGGCTAGTTTCCCCTCAAGAGGACATCAAGAGATCTCCTCATGGTCTTCATTTGCACAGAAAGGGGACTACATCAGCGGTCAGGTGGGTTACATTAGCAGACAGATGTGCACGATAGCCTCTTTAGGCCCATCCTCCACACTTCCCGTGGACCAGCCTAGATCTGTTGTATAGAATGCCTCAGTTCTTGATGGGCAGGTCCCACAAGTGTTGGACCTCCCTTCTTTTCCAAAGCAGAGTGTCAACCAGACCTCTCAACCTCAACTACGGAGAAGTCAACCACAACTTAAGAACCCCAATCGACAACCATACTAGATGACCTCAAGGTGGATGCAACCTCAATATGTCCAAGCCAATGGCACAAAACAAGTATGGGTGCCAAAAGGTCAAAAAGCACCAACAGTTTCCAAAAGCACATGCTATGACAAAAAGAAGTCAAGGAAAAATCAAAATCAAAATCAACATCCTACATCTCCTCAACTTTCTTCTCCATCGACGAGGACCAAATAGATTTGGATTGCCAAGAAGTATTTAACAAACTGACCCACACCCATGTAGATTTGGGTACCCAAGAATTGTATTTTATCTCAAAACCCAAGCCATGTAATATACATCCCTTCAACATCACCCCAACCATCGACACCACTATTTCCCGATTCATCTTTTGTACCTTAGCAAAAGAACCCCACCCATACACCAACTCTTAGGAAATGGATGTTGAAACATTTCTAGAAGCCTCGACATGATCCTTTGACATAACACCTATCCCGACTAACCCTTACCCTTGTAATAATTCACCCCCAATCAAACCTTGTATAAATTCATCCACACTAACCCACCATCACTTGAAATAACATCTCATCAAAAGCAATTTATGCATTATCTAAAGCATGTAGGCTGTTTAGTGACCTGCATTAGTTTATGACAAATCATTCCATAAACCACCTCAGTACACTCAACTACACAGGTTACACATCAGCTATGGAAAGGGATTGCTATCTCACTTTCTTGGGATCATAATTAATTTCCATACTAATGTGTTATCCTTTTGTAGCAAATCATCTCCGCATCCATTTCGACCATCATGCAAGCTACAAGAACTTTTGAGGCTGGCCCTAGTGCACCAGTAGTCAATTCTAGTAATTTTTTATCTAAGTCTTACCCCATTATGCAACCACCAGAATTTCAAGGTTTTGTGGGACGTATGCCAATTGATGATCCTCCTCTGGGATGCACCAAACAAGTGCACAACAACTCACATTGGTTCCAAGGACTGGCGAGACCCCTAGTAGATGCGAACTACATCTATGATGTGATGCTATGTTTCAGCAGAGACATTTGGGGTAGATATCGATTTGAAGATCTTCAGAAGTTAGAGGAGTTATGACCCATTTGGGTGAGGGCTGGTTTCATAGAGTATTTTAGTGCACCCTTTCCAGAACCTGATTTCTATAGATGCTTCTATTTAGTGATGACACATGAACCCCCTGAGAGGAAGGAATTTCCAAGAACTTTTATTTCACCATCACTAGTGAATGATCCCCCATATAAGAAATTTTATCTCTCAAAAGACCTCATTCTAGCCGCTCTTAAGATCCATGGTACTCACACGCCAATAGAAAGAGAAAAGCTCATCCTAGAGCCTATGAAAAGGGGTGATGTTTCGAAATGGATTGATATCTTGACCATTACACTAGAATGATCAAAATCCTTACGTATTTTTATGCAACAATTTGCTTTCCCCGCTCAGGACCGTTTTACTATCCCGCAAAAGCACATTTTGTTTGGATTGTATTTAACCAACACAAGACTTCACACCATAGAACTTGCTAGCTGGATTCAAGATCAATTATACATAGCATAGCAAAGATGGGCCCACAAGCATGTCATCCATGGTTGTTCTGCCCTTACAAGAATAGTATACATGTGTTTGGCCTATGACTTACCAATAGAGTGCTCAATGACTAGTGATGAATTAAAAAGATTTAAAGGATGCTCCAAAAAGGCACAAAAATCAAGCAAAAGTAGAGGAAAGCACATGAGGGGCTCAATTCCATGCCTACAGGTCCTTGAGTCGCCTTCACAACAACCATTCCCTTAATAGTCTCCCAGAGAAACCCTTGCACCTATACCACCAATATGCATCCAACTCTGAATCCCATAATAACTGAAGGCACCACTTGTGCAGTGACTCCCCTGGAAGCCTCCACTCAAGTAGCTACTATGGAAGCCGGAGAGATTCCCACGACCATTGGTGCGGATGCATTCACTTTTTCCGTACCTAATCTCAAGGTAGAGCCCACTATCACTACATTTGATTTCGAGATGCACAACACATTTTCGAGTGAATTTTAGTTTCCTGAAGGACAATTTTTTCTCACAGGAATATGAGATGCCAAGTTACCCTACTATGCCAGCTAACCAGCAACAAGAACATGTAGTGTCTAGCTCAGATGCGGACGATCAGATGATGACTAATGATGATCATGAAGATGATGAAGAAAGTCAAACCAATCTTGACTCACAAGAAGAGGACCAATAGGAACAACAACAGTAGCAACTTGAAGCTCAAGGAGATATGAGCACCCACAAAGAGGACACCTTCGAAGCTACCACCTATACATTGGCCATTCAGAAACTATTTGCAATATGCAAGCCATGTGGACGCACCGATAGTTATCAAAAGAGAAAGCTCAAGAAATACTACCATAAGAACTCACTAGTGGAGGATTTGAAGGTTCCTTCATTTAGGGCTTTAATGAACTAGTCAAGTATGTGGGAATTGTCAAGGCACTTCAATTTTTGAAGAGGAAACCTTTACTACAATTTGACCCTCGACAAATCTGTTTGATGTCCAAACCAGGCCAATACATCTGCATACCCACGGATGCCCAATCCTCCTGACATCCAGAAGAAACATGCTTAATACCAAAACCCCCACATGAATCACCTGTAGTAAGAGCTACAATCATCATCGACTCCGCACCACAACCAGCAACCTCCATGCAGGCAACCACCATCAAAATCACATCCACTCATGTTGAAACTCTTCCTTCTCCTATACATCCAACTTCCCCTATACACCCTAGCTCACCTCTAGTATCGTCATTCATAGTAAGTGCTGCAGTAGAAGCCATAGCACCTCTAGTCACCCAAACTATACCCAAAACATTTACCCCTAGTGCATCAAACCTAATTCCCCCTAGTCCATTTACCCCATCCTTTCCTTCATTTCCCCTTCCGGCATGACCTCTTTTCCCCTTTCGTCAACCGATGACCTTCTCACGTATCCCCTTCCCATCTGACTACATCTCCTCTGCCATCTTCTCTACAAAAAGCCATCTGTGAAATTCAATAGGTCATATATTCCTCCTCCTTTGTAAATCATGTGTTCACACCCACTAACACACCCACCATCACACCACTATTCACTATTAGTGCACTAGATGCCACATCTAGTGACATGGATACTTCACCACCTATAGCACCACCACTCACATCCACTATTTCACCACCACATCTCGGCACATCACAATTTTCTATGGTCACCACAGCATTCACCCTCCCATTCCCCTTTCACATTCCCCCTGCATCTACAACCACACTAGCATCATCTTCACACACCACACCATTATTATTATCACCCACTATCGACATCACATTTTGTCAAATGTTTGCATGTATGAATCACATCAAAGATAAATTTGCATCGCTTGGAAGCAGCTACCAGGCTTTGCAACAAACTACCACACACCTGGAGGTGCAAATAAATTCTTTGGCCATTGAGAATGCTTCCCTTTATACATGCAATCAAGAACTACATGAGGCTACCACTCCTTGGAGTTAGAATCCGAACAAAAGACTAAAGAAGCCCTCACAGATGTCAAAAATCTTCTACATGCTCAGAGAGTATGGAATGCCACACTAACACAAAATATGGGACTTTTACGAAGACATCTCGTAGCTACCAAGGAAGACAACCAAAGGCCACAAGAGCAGAATTGTAAGAACTTCGAAGCTGTGATGGATAGAGCTAATGAACCATTAAGTCCGAGCATATTCAAAGCGGTTCCCTCTGAGACAATGTAAGTACTATTGGACGATCATGCACGACTACTTGACGATTACAATAGGATCAACGAAGAATATTAGAAACTCCAGACCGATCACGATCACTCTAGCATAATGGCAAGTACCAATGTGAGGAGATCCACCTCATAATTGTCAATCCATGGAGACGTGAGGACTAGTGTGACAACTATGAGCAAGTGATGGCACAAGTGCATGAGTGAGAAGCACACAAGCATGCACACACATACACACAAACGCACAAGGCAAGAAAAAAGAGAGGAAAAATGGAGTTCTTTGTATTACTCAAAAAGTCTCTTACAATAGCTCAAAACTATAACAAGCTAACCTCAAAAATGAACTATCTAGCTCTTTTTATAGTTTTTGACTAGATTTTGGCCCTATCTAGACCTAGTCTCTGGCCTAGTTAAAAATTAGGTTCCAAGGCTTATTTGAGGGCTCAAATGAAGTCTAAAAATGATGAAAATTAGTACATGGATACTTCTTATACTCCTCAAGCTTGAGGACTCATCGACTTGCAGAAATTGGATTATGAATAATGGAAAATGGTATTTACAATGGTGTGAAGTGACTAAAATCATTGTTTGGGAAATATTTCTCCATGAAAAATTATGTGGCCTACTTTTCGGATCTGCGTTGATTGCTTTTCCTACTTAATCCTAGTTGGCTCTCCCTTTTTTCTGACTCCCTTTGTTGGCTTCCTTGTCTTGTAAGGCCTTGACTACCCTAGCTACTAGCAACACCCCCCCTCTCGCATCTATCATCCCTAATAGACCCTTGTTGGTGGGAGTGCATGATGTAATACTCGATGACGTCTATGGCTAGGTGATGTTCTTGAATGTCCAATCCTCGAGCGAAATCTTTCATGAGCTTATCCCAATATACTGGACTTGGAATGTGTGAATGTGGCAAGCATAAGTGATCGGCATGTATGGCTTGTTCTACTGCAAAGAGATGTAACAAATGTGTTGGTCTGGGAATGAAAATTTCGGAATGATATTCCTCAAACCTGGTACGTAATATTTCTTCAAAGGTCTGCTTGTAGCAAGCTGGCAAATACTTTATGCATGCATGCCAGACATAGATTATGTTGATAGAGGGGGTCTGGCTCATGTCATAGACCAAATCTTTGTAACCTTTAGAAAAGTCGGGGACTAAAATATATGGTGCATGTACCTTGTAGAAGGTTTTGAATACAACCGTCATCAGCTAGAAGATTTTCATACACATCATGGCAGCTATGTCCAGTACGTTCTTTAAGCATGCAGACCAATGGCGTATTGTGGATATCATGTATGATACAATGGGTGGTGTTGTAGGTGGAGCAAAATATGGATCATTGACCCAATCCAAACATCCTTTTTTATTGCATACTTTGATGGAAAAAGCTCACCATGATCTATGGCGGACTACTGGATAGTAGCATGTGTTATATTTAATATATAATAGCATTGTGGCCCATGTGCGCATCAATTCTGAATGGTTTGTGAGTAGTCGCTCATGCCAATTGGGTTGAAAAATGGAGCCTACACATGCGTCTACTGGTAGATCATCGGGGTCAAACTAGGTGGCAAATGTAGGCTCTTTTCATGTATGCCTTTTAATCTCCACATTAAAATCAACTAATAATACAAAGTAGGGCTTATACTGCATTTTTGATGTGGTAATCAGGCATTGGTGGCAGAGGTTCCAAAAATAAGAGGACTTAATGAAGTATTTTGATGGCGTGCACCACAGTGCGCTCTCCTTCTCGAGAACTCCACGACGATATGCTCGGAGTAGAAAACCGAGCTTCTTAGGCCGCACATAGTACTCCGTGCAAAAAGCTGCAAAATACGTAGAAAACACAATACACAGAGAGCACGAAGACAGACTTCTTAGGTCTTACAAATGCGGTCGAACTTACAGCCTGTGACTGACCAGGCCACTATATGTTATATTAAAGAACATATACAAAGAAGTGTCCAGTGGCCATTTGGCCTTTCACATGGACACTAACGGTAACAATCTCCCACTAAAGGCCAATATGGCTAGAGTAACTATGGGAGAAAAAATAAAGAATGATAAAGAATACCTGAGTGTATTAAACTATACCTCCCACTTGATGGGCATGTTACACATTATACAAGTGACTGTGTAAGATCAAGAATCAAGTAACCCCCATCAAGTGACAACAGTGTCAAAAGCTATCCTATGGTAGAGCTTTAGTCAAAGCATCTGCAGCATTATCTCGAGTGTGAACCGTCTCAAGAATAATGCTCTCAGTGGCTACGCAATCTCTAATGAAGTGATACCTCACCTCAATGTGCTTGGTCTTTGCATGATAGACCGGATTCTTAGCCAAAGCAATGGCACTCTGACTATCACTGAGCAAGCGAGGTACATGCTGAGGTAAACCCATATCACAAGCAAGACAAGAGAGCCACAATGCTTCCTTACATGCCTCACTTGCTGCAACATACTCTGCTTCTGTGGTGGAAACAGTTGTACATTGTTGAAGCCGAGATCTCCAAGAGATAGCACCTCCAACAAAATGAAAAATGTACCCTGATGTAGACTTACGATTGTCTACATAACTAGCATAGTCAGAATCTGTGTAACCAATAATGGATGCTTTCCCTCTACCTAAGCATAGACACTTGTCCTTAGTGCCACTCAGATATCTCAAAATCATCTTGACCGCTTCCCAATGTTTCTTGCCAGGATTAGACATATATCTGCTCACAACTCCCACTACAAATGCAATGTCTGGTCTCGTAGCTACCATAGCGTACATGAGAGTACCAACAGCAGACTGATAAGGAATTTTGGTCATGAATTCCTTTACCTCATCTGTTTTGGGGCAGTCATCCTTGCTCAATTTCACATATGTGGGTAAAGGTGTACTCAATGCCTTTCCACCCTGCATATTGAACCGGTGAAGTACTTTGGATATGTACTCACTTTGAGACAAGTATATGCATCTTTTAATCCTATCACGAGTAATACGCATGCCAAGAATATGTTTGGCATCCCCCAAATCCTTCATATCAAATGTCTGACTCAACTTCTTTTTGAGAATTGACAAATCATAAGAGGACTTCCCAGCAATCAACATATCATCGACGTAAAGTATCAAGCATATCAAGCTGCCATTAGAGCATCTCTTTGTGAAGAGACAATGATCCTCATTGCTCCGAGAATAGCCTTGGGACTTCATAAAAGCATCAAACTTTTGGTACCATTGTCTAGGAGACTGTTTAAGTCCATACAAGCTCTTCTTGAGCTTACAAACTAGACTTTCCTTGCCAGGAACTACATAACCTTCTGGTTGTTCCATGCAAGAAAGCTGTTTTCACATCCATTTGGAATAGCTCCAAGTCCTCCATTGCAACGAATCCAAGCAACATGCGCAAAGTAGTCATCTTGACCACTGGAGAGAAGATTTCCTCAAAATCAACACCATGTTGTTGCTTAAAACCCTTTGCAACAAGTCGTGCTTTATATTTTGGAGAAGCACTATCTGATGTGAATTTCAGCTTATATACCCATTTACATGGTAAAGCTTTCCTGCCCTTTGGCAAAGGTACTAAGTCCCAAGTACCATTCTTGTGAATAGAATCCAACTCACTCTTCATGGCACGCTCCCACTTGACATGATCCTCTGTCTGCATAGCCTCTTTGTAGCAAGAAGGCTCACCGGCATCTGTTAGCATAACAAAATCTAAACCTGGAACATATATATCAGGTGGATGTGAGACATGTGTAGTACGTCTCAATGGTTGCTGAACAGGAACATGTGCAGACTGATCTGAATGGACATTCTCTTGAACATCCCTATGTGCAGCATTTTTATGCATGCTAATCGGAGGACTAGTATCCTCAAACACCACTCTTCTCACTTCAACCTCCTTAATGGGCTGTTTATGCATCTTAGACTCATTAAAATGGGCTGTTTATGCATCTTAGACTCATTAAAAATGACATCACTGCTTTTGATCACAAATCGTGTTTTAGGATCCCATAAGCGATTTCCAATTCTCGACCATATCCAAGAAAAATGCATTTCTTTGACTTATGGTCCAACTTTTGTCTAAGATTCTTGGTTATATGAACATATGCTTCACACCCAAAAACTCAAAGATGATCATAATATGGTGGTTTCCCTGTCCATAACTCTTGTGCCACTTTCAAACCTTTTGGCAATACTAGGTGAAAGGTTAATCACATGAACTGCAGTCAATACTACTTCTGCCCAAAAACCTTGTGAGAGGTTTGCATGATGCAACATAGAGACTACTCTATCTTGAATAGTTCTATTCATCCTGTCAGCTACACCATTCTGTACTGGGGTATAAGGAGCTGTAAACTCTCTACGAATCCCTCTAGACTGACAGAAAAGGTTGAATTCATGTGAGGTATACTCACCCCCATTATCTGAACGTAAAGCCTTAAGCTTAGTTCCTTTTTCAGTCTCAACTGAAGCAAGCCATTTTCTGAAAGTAGGGAATACATCATCCTTTGATTTGATAGGATATACCCAGAATTTTCTAGTAGCATCATCTATGAAAGTGACAAAGTAAAGAGAACCACCTAAGGACCTAGTGGGCATAGGACCACACACATCTATATGAACGAGATCTAAAGGCTGAATTGAAGAGTCAATGTGCGTTTTATGCACATTTTTGGTTTGCTTTCCATATTGACAATGCTCACAAAATGAAAAATCAGAGAAAGATAACACAGGTGTGTAGCCAGAACGAGAAAGATTTTCCATTCCACTACGAGATATATGGCCCAAACGACCATGCCAAATACAAGCCATAGGCTGTTCAGTAACAGCTAACAAGTGTTCTTTCTGTGATACAAATAACAGGTAAAGTGAGCCAACTTTGCTTCCTTTTGCAATAACCATATTGCCCTTTGATATACGAAAGAACTGAGCATAGAAGACCATCAAGTTGACCAACTGACATCAAACTGTGTGATAACTGAGGTACATGGTGTACATTATGCATAGTAAATTTTGAACCATCAATGAACTGCACAACCACATCTCCAATCCCCACAACATCACACTGGTAAGAGTCACCAAGTCTCACGGTACCAAGAGACTTTGCTGCATAATTAGAGAACCATTCTCTATGTGGTGTCACATGGAAAGAAGCACCAGAATCTAGCAGCCAGGTGTGGGAAAGAGAATCAGCCATAAGTTCCTCAGATGGCACAGTACTATCAAGTGTCAACACATCAGCATCATCAGAAATAGCATTAATTTCTTCAATCTTCACAGTCAAAGTAGATGGTGCAGGTAACTGTTTAACATGCCCATCAACATTCTGTCCTTTACCTTTAGCATTCTTTAATGCATAACAGTCTTTCTTCATGTGTCCTTTCTTATGAGAATAATGGCATTCGATATCCCTCTTCCTTGATTTACTTCTGCTCTTATTTCGTTGATCATTCTTTTCCTTGTTCTTGCTCCTACCACGTTGCTGATTCTTTCCTTGGTAAGAATCACAAACATTATATGCATCTCCACTCTGAGTGCCAACCATAGATTTTCTACGAATCTCCTCACTCAAGAGTGCTCCACATATGTCATCATAGACGAGTTTACCACCCGGTGCATTGTTGCTAATAGTTGTGCAAAATGTATCCCATGATGATGGTAGGGTGCATAACAACAATACTGCTTTCATTTCATTGTCCATATCCATTTTTTGAGCCTGTAACTGGGAGAATATGGCATCAAACTCATTTAGATGAGCAGCAACACTATCTATGTCCTTCATACAAAGGTCATATAATTTTTGCATCAGATACAATTTATTTGATGCCGTCGCTTTTTCATATGTATTGCATAACTTCTTCCAAAGCTCCTCTGCACTTTCACAGTCTAATACTGTAAAGTAAACATTATCTGCCAGGTGCAAGCGAATGGTAGACCTGGCCATTTCATCTAACTCATCCCGATCATCTTCATCCATGTCAGCAGGCTTCTTTGAAATCCCATTTACTGGCTTCCATTGCCTCCTTTGAATTAGCACATCTTTAATCTGATTCTTCCATAGAGCAAATTTTGTGCCATCAAATTTTCGGATCTCAAAATGATCTTTGCCCTGCAAGTTATAGCTCCTCCTCGAAACACTAGCACTAGACCCTGATCCACCGGATGTGCCTGAGACCTCCAAGGCCATGATGGAAGAGAACTGAATAGGATGATAATGGAGCTAGAAGATTCCAAACACCAACAATTAAGTGTATCAAGGAGTAAATCGACCACTGTATAGTTGACTAAACCAGAAATCTAGAAAAATTTTGCCAGAGTATCCTCTGCAAAATTAGCATATGACCAGTGTCAAAGTATCATAAAACTGCAAGTACTGACATGTCTACCTGCATAGTGAATCACTAACTCCACTGCATATAATCAGTTACCCAATAGAAGCCAACTAGGCTTATCGAGCACCTATGAACAACTATTATACATCTCCTATGGCGAGGCTGGGTAAGTCTTCCACCTGCATCACCGAAGAGACCCCGACATCTGGGTGTCTCCCAGTTAAGAAAACCTCACCATGACCCTCTTTATCAAACGTAAAAGGCTTTATGCAAGGAACGTAACCACTATATCAATGACCACATGGACGTACATAAGCGATATCCACAGAAGCGTACATGGTGTGTATGTGCTCAATATATGCAGTAAAATGACACCAAAAGGCTGAATACGCAGCCCAAAAACTAGCCAATAACACCTGCAAGTGTCTTTCAACTCTGATGTTTTAGGCTTAAAAACCTACGTAAATTTGTAGTGACTTCTCCCACCAAAACTGAAAAGCTCTCGAGAAACCTGTAGTTTTACGAGTGTGGCTGAAAATACAGCCCCAAAGGTTGATATTTATTGTCAGAGAAGTATGAAGAACACTCTTCTTGATGTTCTTGGACCTGTGTGAAGAGAACTATGTGCAAAAGTACTCCAAAATGGCTCCAAAAAACACCCCTAAATTTCTTCAAAAATAGGCTTTGAAAGCAAAAATGAAGCTTTGAGGGACAAAACTTGTTCAAGGTAATGTCAATCTTAGTCTTTCCCCTTCTTCAAACACCACAAGAGTGTAGCTTAGTGGAAAGAGATTGCCACGGTTAAGCGAGCTCTGGGGGGAACAATACTGGGATGGGTGACCTCCGGGAAGTACCGAGAACCTCTATATTCCTTGATCGTTGAGGTCCTTGCAAAATACGCAAAAAACACAGTACACAGAGAGCACGAAGACAGACTTCTTAGGTCTTACAAATGCGGTCAAACTTACAGTCTGTGACTGACCAGGCCACTATATGTTTTATTAAAGAACATATACAAAGAAGTGTTCGGTGGCCATTTGGCCTTTCACATGGACACTAACGGTAACACTTAAGAACTATTTCTTGTAGATTGGAAAGGGACTTGATTTGCATGACCACTCTATCTTGGACTTCCATCTCAAAGGTGTCTTCCCCGTCTTCAGTGACATGCCCACTGGGTACCAACATCGAGTCATAAGGCTCTTCAAAACTCTCTTCAACCCAGATCTCAATGATGGTTTTGGGGTTTGGTTCTTCAATAGGAGAGGGTGGCCTCTCATATGGAAGGAATATGGCTTTTAATTCTTTGACCTGCTTTCTTAAGGCCTCTAGTTCTTCAATGTACTATTGAGGGATGGCAGGCTCAGGTGCTGACATTGGCCAACTACTTCCGGAGATCTACACATTCTAATTCCATCTTTTCAAAGGACTCTAAAAAGTTGGCATCCTCCTCAAGTAAGATTTGTATGTCTTCTGAGGGGACCACTCTATACTTTGTAGGGCTAAGTTCCTAAGGTCTCTTCCATTGTAGCATCTAGATTATCTTGGTTTTGCTCTTGTAATTGCTTGTTCTCCTCCAATGTTGTAGCCATATGCTTTGGTAATAGACCTAGATTGCATCTTAGTTTAGCACTTGTGAGCATCTATGCTTGGAGCACATTTTCCAAATCTTTGACTACTTGAGAATCCATAGCATACATGTTAGCCATACAAATGGTTGATTTTTTTGGTTTCCATTTTGTAAATCATATATATGGTTGTAGGTATTTTGCACGGAAAGAGGATTGATTGCAGGTATTTGGAAGAGAAAGTTGTAGCAGTTCTTGATGCCAGGACCTATGAGGACACAACCTGAGACATGAGACCCAGATTTGCAAGAGGCTTTTGGATATTTGGGGTGGGGCATCGGTTGGTGATTTAGTTTCTCATTCACCTTTCAGCGCTTGTGCCAAGGAAAAAGAAGAGAGAAGAGCTTTGGCTACTGGATCGGAAGTGCATCTAGAGATATGGGCACGGCTTCGAGCAATTCTCATTTTTCATGGGGCATAATTTCAGGAGGATAAGCTTTTGATGGAGGTGGTTGCCCTGACATATGTCAGATCCGAAGAGGACATGCTCTATCAATCTGCATGCGGGGGTCGGCCACCATCGAGGGATGTCAGGGGAGGGAAGTGACCAATTAATACACACTTTTGGGGAGGATCAGCAGGCAGTCTGAAGCCAGAGGGGGGAACATTGGAGGCACGTTTTTTTGGAAGTCCTCGGGGAAATGCATGCACAAAAGGGGAGCCCTTTGTTCAACAGGCTCTTCTTTGTTTTTGGGGAGCAAGAGTCTGATCCTCTCGGTCTGTCGAGCCTCAGTGGGGGCGGGGTCTTTTGCTGAGTATTTTTCTGTGTGGAAGCAGACCGTCGGAGGTAGAAGTTCTGCTTATCTTTTTTGGAGAAGTCTTAGTGGGATTTTCTTTTGTTGCGGATAGTAGCAGCTGAGGAGGGGGGACGAGAGGTAAAAGAGGGGACACACCTTCGCGGTTTGGGGGTTATGCGCGTTAGTAGCTACAAGAGGATTTTTGGATGGCGAGTTCTGACAAGTGATGAAAGGAGATAATAAGGGGCCATTTTTGTTCTCTCTCGCACTCAGTATTTCTTGCAGCCTCAGAGTTCGGAGGTCCTCAGTGGGGGATCAGCATCGAAGAAGCCTTGAATGTCATGTGGAGGGTGGAGATTCTTCAACGACTGAAGATATATATGTAAGGGTTTTTCTAGAGCTCATGTTCAACTGTGCACCTCAGAGAGAAATGAGCTGGAAAAGCCTAGAGTATCTGAAGAAGCAAGCTTATTGTGGGATAAGGCAGAAGCTAAGGCATAAAACGGGGAGAAGTTCTAGGTCTCTGTGGTCGGGCAGCAAAAAAGGGGGTGGGGGGGAAGGCACATTCGAGTGCTTCTTTTTATTCAGCTGGAGGTATCATTCAAAAGTTACAAAGGTCATCACAGCTATCGGGGGTCGCATGTATGATTGCTGAGGGGAGAATATGATGCCTTGACTCTCTTCATTGACGGTATGAAAAGTTGAGCAGGAAAGAGGGGCTTCTTCTTTCAGTTTTGGGGGTGTGCAAGAACAAACACTCGAAGGGAGGTTGGTTCAGTTTTTTAAGGTCTGTGGTTGTTTTGTCTCCGGTTCTTGTGTTGTTTTGCTTTGTGCAGGAGGAGGACCCCAAGGAGGCTAAGCTTGACTGTGTAGAGTTGTGAAGATGTCCACATCACGAGAGTGGAACTGCATAAAAGGGGCCACGATCAATAGTAGTGGGAGTCATTCATTTCCATTGTGTCAGAATGTCCCTGCCTCATCCAGTGCTATCTAGATCGAGAAAAGGAGGATGTAGTTGAACTGTCTATTTGACTTGAAAAGGTTTATGTTGCTAGATTTAAGAAAGTTTGGGGCTATTGAAGTGCCATTTCTCTGTCTTTCTCTTGATGTCATTTGCAAAAAGAGTTTTCCCATGGGGATCACTGCGAGTTGTCGGTTGGCTGTTCAAAGGGAGCTCTAATCTGCCACTGTGGAAGAAAAGCTAAGTCACATGCGACACGTGCTCTGATATGCCATTTGGTAACCGGTAAGATGACCAAGATTCCGTTGGCAGACATGTACAGAGGGTCTATGCAGTACGTATACAATGGAAAACTCATCAGTAGAACCTGAAAAAACTAGGATGAGTTCATGTATAATGTATGGTTACTGTGGGTCTATCCTCAACGACGATCAAGGCAAGTAAAAGCACATGAAAGTGCAACTAGTCGGACAGACAACACCAATAGATCTATAGGGCGCTTGATTGAGTGTCTCACATAGAGCTGGGTACATAGTTTATCGTATACTTGACGTGGCCAGATTCCTCGTATGATAATCCATGTACCCATGGCGCCACTTTCCCCTCCATTGAAGAAGACGATCACCAGCTGAAGATGTGAGGAGCAAAACCCTCTACAAGGTAGATGTACTATACGACAAAAGCTTTCAATACTCTTTCAATTATCTATGTGCAAAGATGGTATGTGTTGTGTGATGACATCGATGAGATATTTTGAAGTGCATGGATGCCCTCTGTACAATTGAAATTTCTAGATGGCAGTTCATTCCTTGAGGGCATGGTTATAGTATAAGGGTGATTTGACATATGATTACATACAAATTTGCAGCGGTATTCTCTGTTTTTTTCCTTATACTGTTATCATGATCGCATCACATTATGTCCATATCATTTTTCCAGAAATAACAGGATTATGTTGCTAGTTTAGATTCGTATTTTGTATGCTCCAGGATTTCAACATGAAGAAAAACTATAGCAAAAAAATAAAATAAAATGATACATGACTTGTTGAGGGTTTAAAGTGAATGAGCTAGGAAGGGAAAGTAAGAACGGGAAGAGAGAGTGCGTGTGTAAGTATGTGAGGAATGAAATGTGAAAAGGAGAAGTGTGGTTGTGCTTGGATCTGTGAGGGTGGGAGAAGGTGTGGAAAGAGTAGAGAAGCGGGTGGAGGAGAGAGAGAGACAAGGAAAGGGGAAGTGAATGTGTGGGAAGTGAAGAAGGGAAGAGAGTGACCTAGACTGTGTGTGTAAGTGCGTGAGATAAAAAGGGGCCAAAAGTGGTATATGTGTAAGAGTGTGTGTGGGTGAATTGGAGTGAACATGTGTGTATATGCATGTGTGTGTGAGGTAGGTGTGTGAGTGACAGGAAATTTGTGCAAGAAGAAGTGGGGAGAGCAAGCGAAAGTGGGAGAACAAGGAACTAAAGTGGAATCGGAGAGTGTGTAACAAAAAGGGAGTAAGAAAAAACAACGTGGAAGCGAAGAGAGTGATCTCGAGAAGAAATCGGTAAGTTTGGATCCTCGTTCACATACACATAGCATTTCCATTTCCCTTTTTAAGGAATACATTTGAGAGTAATTTTTGGATCTCAAGGCATTTTGGCGACAAAAAGTAGGCATCCATCGGCACTTTCCCTTGGACAAAGAGGGCTATCATTGTTGGTGCGTCTGTCGGGAATCCGCTTAGCACATCTCATAGAGATTGCTACGAGCTCGCTTGGTGCCCCAATTGTGTGGCACAGCCAAGCCCCGGATTTGTTGCTTTGGTCTTGGTAAGGTGATGGCACAAAGAATGCAAGTTATGGACTTTCAAAAGGTCGGCTCAAGAATGATGACTCCGAGAGGGATTAGAAGTCGAAGCGGATTTGGGCACCCAATAAGAAATCGTGCATATGAATGTCGCCAGGTTGGCCCAATCTCGAATTACATTTGGTGTTGGTGTTGTGAGAAGATAGGGCACATCGCGAAATTTTTCCTTCATGTGTGCACCCCATTGGACTTTGTTCCTAGATGCGTAGAATGCGGAAACAAGAAGCTATTCGAACATGTGTGTCGCGCAAAAGAGATTCCCGTTGAGGAGGTCGTGGCAAAAGAGGTTAGTCCGCAGGTTGGGAATTTTTATGTGAAAGCCGAAGATAACGAGAGTTCGTTGGCAAGCATACTACGTCAGCTGGAATGTCTGCGAGAGGAGCGAGATAACGAGAGGATCAAAATAGAGAAATTAGAGGAAACCCAAGTGAAAATTACCGAGATCTTAGGAGCTTGGGAAAAGCAAGTACGAGCATTGGAAAGTGAAAACAAGGAGTTGAAAAGGGTGAACAAAAGCTTGAGGAAAGACCTTGTGAGGCCTCAAAGTGAAAACTTGGGCTTGGACCTGAAATCCGGCTTGATGGTAGGCGACTGCTTTGGAGTTGCGATCGAAGAGGAGTTCGAGAGAGATGAGGAGAACTTGATAAAGAGACTTGAGCAAATAGAGAAAGAAATGGAAAGAGTGCAAAGTCTGATCGTTAAATATAGTGATCCAGCAGGTAGAGTCGGTGAGGATGTCCACCTGGAGTTAGAAAGGATGCAACGTGCCCAAGCAGAGAGTGATGAGAAAGTGAGACGTGTAGATAAAAAAAGAGAACGCAAAGCTGAGTAGCAAGCTCGGTAGGTGGATGAATCGGAAAGATAATGAGATGTGAGGGCAATTGGAGGAGCCGAGAGCGGGGAAAATGGAGGAAGAGCTGAAAGCGGTGTTGGATAGGTTGGATGCGTTCGGAGCAGAGTTAGAAAGGATGAAGAATGAATTGTCGAAGAAGGTAGATGATCTGGATGTAGAAAATATGAATAGGATTTGGGAGGAAAGATTGATTAGAGAGAAAGTTGAGAAGTTGACCGTTCGAGTTGAGAAGAGGGAGGATATTCCCCTCGGATCTGAAAAAAGGGTGAGAGAGGATGAAGAGATGGAGAACATATGGAATCGATTCCGAGGCATTGAATCTGACCTGTTCCAATATCATAGTGATATTGAATACAACAAGCAAGGATTAAGGGACTTAGCAGCGAGGCTTGAGTCATTGAGGGGCACAATGGGTAATGGTAGCTTCCCAAGTCATTTACTAGGTCATGTGGAATCTCTGCGAGGCAGAGGTTGGAGGTGAGGAAGGAATAGAGGATGCGATGGATGTCCGTGAGGATGGCTTGGATCTGATTAGGGTTTGCTTTGTGGGATTGCAAATCAGAGACGTGAGGACAGATGGATCGAGTTGGTTGTATGCTTAGGACTGAAGTGGCATTTTTTGGGGTTTTTAGGTCGGCAAGGTAGTTAGTGTGTGCGGGTTTCAAGAGGAAAAGTGGACCGACGACATTAGTGGTCAGATTTTGGCTTGAGTAGCGGCAGAGAGGAGATGTGTCTCATTGGGATGTCCATGGGGAGTTTATGTGTGTGTGTCGTGATCGGGATGGTTGGGAAAAGGTCCTTTCTTTTGTCTCCTAATTCTCGAGATGTGGGAATGAAAAAAAAGGGAAAAAATATATATATGTTTATGTATCTGTGCATGTGGCTATGCGCCTATGTGGGCCGATAGGTGGGTGGACCCACTTTGGCCGGGTGGTCAAAGCCACAAACCGACGTCGGTTTCATATAGGGCTAGCCGTCTGTGTATCGCGCGTTGCGTCGGGTTGGTAGATGGGTGGAACAAACTCGATCGAGTGGTCGAGTCCATGAGTCACATCCAGCTTCGGCGTAGGTCGGTAAGTGTGAGTAGATATGTGGAAAAAAATGATGAAAAAAAAAAGAGAAAAATGTGAAAAGAAAAGAATGAGAAAAATTCCTCGCTCGAGGGGGGACAGAAGAGAGGTGAGAGAGCATGATGCTCGGATGGGAATGTGTATATGTGTTGTGGGGATATGGGAATGTGTGGACTCCTGATGAAGCATGTCGAATCGAAGCTTAAGCTCGGCTAGGGTTTTGGCTGCGACGTGTCTGTGGAAGACTTGGACTTGAGGGATCCAATCGTGCTAAGTACCTTGTTTGTCTGCAAACCTTCAGGAAGTGTCAGTTTTGCTCTTAGGTGGTGCAATGATTTGTGAAGTCCAAAATCGCGTTGACGATGAGCGGTCTTCTCGAGGCGAGCTCGCGTTAGGCTTGAGACGACTTTGTCGTGTGTCCATCCAGTTAGAGTGGTGTGGTGATGACCTAGCATGGAATTTGGTTAAAAAGTGAGAAAAAAAAAAAACCAAAGAGTCGATGAAAATGGAAGCGGGTAGTAGAAACCCTAGGTAGAAGGGGAATGAAAAATCGGTGAGAGAATTTGGTTAGAGATGAGAAAAAAATCAAGAAAGCGATCGTGTGGCCGGGAAGAGTATCAAAAACGGAAGTGGGGAATGGTTTTTATTATATATGGTGTGTGTGGAAAGTGTGTTGAGCATGCATGTGGAATAAATATGTGTGATTTGTTGAACGAGCAGTCGAGAAGAGTGATGAGAGGGAATGTGGACATGTCTTCTGCTTGCATGTATATTGGGTGTGGCGAGCTTGCATGTGTGATGTGAGTGATGTGTGCATGTGTTCTTTTCATTCTGATGTTATGTTTGATGAAAAAAATTGGTCTAACATGTTTTGATGAAGTTTGTAGATAGGTGGACATGGAAGTGAAGATGCAAGAAAATGGGCAAAGTTGGTAGGTGAGTTGATTATATTTTGATACTAATTGGATGATTGGATGAGTGTGATTGCAAGTGCTACATGGAGGAAGGAGAGAATCGGTATGCAAGGTAAATATGTGTACTTGATTGAGTGATGCGCACAGGTTGCATGATTTGAGTGCAAGAACCCTTTGGCTCGTCGAGGACGACTTCGTGAGCAGAAGGGGGGAGTATGTTAGCCATACAAATGGTTGATTTTCTTGGTTTCCATTTTGTAAATCATATATATGGCTGTAGGTATTTTGCACAGAACGAGGATTGATTGCAGGTATTTGGAAGAGAAAGTTGTAGCAGTTCTTGATGCCAAGACCTATGAGGACACAACCTGAGACATGAGACCCAGATTTGCAAGAGGCTTTTGGATATTTGGGGTGGGGCATCGGTTGGTGCTTTAGTTTCTCATTCACCTTTCAGCGCTTGTGCCAAGGAAAAAGAAGAGAGAAGAGCTTTGGCTACTGGATCGGAAGTGCATCTAGAGATATGGGCAGGGCTTCGAGCAATTCTCATTTTGCATGGGGCATAATTTTATGAGGATAAGCTTTTGATGGCGGTGGTTGCCCTGACATATGTCAAATCCGGAGAGGACATGCTCCATCAATCTGCATGCGGGGGTCGGCCACCATTGAGGCATGTCAGGGGAGGGAAGTGACCAATTAATACACACTTTTGGGGAGGATCAGCACGCAGTCTGAAGGCAGAGGGGGGAAGACTGGAGGCACGTTTTTTTGGAAGTCCTGGGGGAAATGCATGCAAAAAAGGGGAGCCCTTTGTTCAACAGGCTCTTCTTTGTTTTTGGGGAGCAAGAGTCTGATCCTCTCGGTCTGTCGAGCCTCAGTGGGGGCGGGGTCTTTTGCTGACTATTTTTCCGTGTGGTAGCAGACCGTCAGAGGCAGAAGTTCTGCTTATCTTTTTTGGAGAAGTCTTAGTGGGGTTTTCTTTTGTTGCAGATAGTAGCAGCTGAGGAGGGGAGACGAGAGGTAAAAGAGGGGACACACCTTCGTGGTTTGGGGGTTATGCGCGTTAGTAGCTACAGGAGGATTTTTGGATGGCGAGTTCTGACAAGTGACGAAAGGAGATAACAAGGGGCCATTTTTGTTCTCTCTCGCGCTCAGTATTTCTTGCAGCCTCACAGTTCGGAGGTCCTCAGTGGGGGATCAGCATCGAAGAAGCCTGGAATATCATGTGGAGGGTGGAGATTCTTCAACGACTGAAGATATATATGTAAGGGTTTTTCTAGAGCTCATGTTCAACCGTGCACCTCAGAGAGAAATGAGCTGGAAAAGCCTATAGTATCTGAAGAAGCAAGCTTATTGTGGGATACGGCGGAAGCTAAGGCATAAAATGGGGAGAAGTTCTAGGTGTCTGTGGTCGGGCAGCAAAAAAGGGGGGAGGGGGGAAGGCACATTCGAGTGCTTCTTTTTATTCAGCTGGAGGTATCATTCAACAGTTGCAGAGGTCATCACAGCTATCAAGGGTTGCATGTATGATTGCTGAGGGGAGAATATGATGCCTTGACTCTCTTCATTGACGGTATGAAAAGTTGAGCAGGAACGAGGGGCTTCTTCTTTTGTTTTTGGGGGTGTGCAAGAACGAACACTCGAAGGGAGGTTGGTTCAGTTTTTTAAGTTCTGTGGTTGTTTTGTCTCTGGGTCTTGTGTTGTTTTGCTTTGTGCAGGAGGAGGACCCCAAGGAGGCTAAGCTTGACTGTGTAGAGCTGTGAAGATGTCCACATCACGAGAGTGGAATTGCGTAAAAGGGGCCACGATCAATAGTAGTGGGAGTCATTCACTTCCATTGTGTCAGAATGTCCCTGCCTCATCTAGTGCTATCTAGATCGAGAAAAGGAGGATGTAGTTGAACTGTCTATTTGACTTGAAAAGGTTTACGTTGCTGGATTTAAGAAAGTTTGGGGCTATTGAAGTGCCATTTCTCTGTCTTTTTCTTGATGTCATTTGCAAAAAGAGTTTTCCCATGGGGATCACTGCGAGTTGTCAACTGGCTGTTCGAAGGGAGCTCTAATCTGCCACTGTCGAAGAAAAGCTAAGTCACATGCGACACGTGCTCTGATATGCCATTTGGTAACCAGTAAGATGACCAAGATTTTGTCAGCAGACATGTACAGAGGGTCTATTGAGTACGTATACAATGGCAAACTCATCAGCAGAACCTAAAAAAACTAGGATGAGTTCATGTATAATGTATGGTTACTCTGGATCTATCCTCAACGACGATCAAGGCAAGTAAAAGCACATGAAAGTGCAACTAGTCGGACAGACAACACCAATAGATCTATAGGGCGTTTGATTGAGTGTCTCACATAGAGTTGGGTACATAGTTTATCGTATACCTGACATGGACATATTCCTCGTATGATAATCCATGTACCCATGGCGCCACTTTCCCCTCCATTGAAGAAGACGATCACCAGCTGAAGATGTGAGGAGCAAAACACTCTACAAGGTAGATGTACTGTATGATAAAAGCTTTCAATACTCTTTCAATTATCTATGTGCAAAGATGATCTGTGTTGTGTGATGACATCGATGAGATATTTTGAAGTGCATGGATGCCCTCTATACAATTGAAATTTCTAGATGGCAGTTCATTCCTTGAGGGCATGGTTATAGTATAAGGGTGATTTGACATCTGATTACATACAAATTTACAGCGGTATTCTCTGTTTTTTTCCTTATACTGTTATCATGATCGCATCACATTATGTCCAGATCATTTTTCCAGAAATAACAGGATTATGTTGCTAGTTTAGATATGTATTTTGTATGCTCCAGGATCTCAGCATGAAGAAAAACTATAGCAATATATATATATATATATATATATATATATATATATATATATATATATATATATGATACATGACTTGTTGAGGGTTTAAAGTGAATGAGCTAGGAAGGGAAAGTAAGAATGGGAAGAGAGAGTGCATGTGTGAGTATGTGAGGAATGAAATGTGAAAAGGAGAAGTGTGGTTGTGCTTGGATCTGTGAGGGTGGGAGAAGGTGTGGAAAGAGTAGAGAAGCGGGTGGAGGAGAGAGAGACAAGGAAAGGGGAAGTGAATGTGTGGGAAGTGAAGAAGGGAAGAGAGTGACCTAGACTGTGTGTGTAAGTGCGTGAGATAAAAAGGGGCCAAAAGTGGTATATGTGTAAGAGTGTGTGTGGGTGAATTGGAGTGAACATGTGTGTATATGCATGTGTGTGTGAGGTAGGTGTGTGAGTGACAGGAAATTTGTGCAAGAAGAAGTGGGGAGAGCAAGCGAAAGTGGGAGAACAAGGAACTAAAGTGGAATCGGAGAGTGTGTAACAAAAAGGGAGTAAGAAAAAACAACGTGGAAGCGAAGAGAGCAATCTCAAGAAGAAATCGGTAAGTTTGGATCCTCGTTCACATACACATAGCATTTCCATTTCCCTTTTTAAGGAATACATTTGAGAGTAGTTTTTGGATCTCAAGGCATTTTGGCAACAAAAAGTAGGCATCCATCGGCACTTTCCCTTGGACAAAGAGGGCTATCAAGACATCTTGGACTCCGATTCAGCATGAACTTGTTGTAAGGTGGTGTATTCTGCCATAAGTGTTTGATTGTCGGCTTCCAATGTAGTGACTCTTACTTGTAACATTTGTGAATCTGCCTGTAAAGAAGCACTTCACTCTTCCAATCATTGATACTCTTGTTGTAATTGATATGCACACTAATTAACATATTGAATGAAATATTTACATTATGAGATGTGAGAGGAGTAGTTTGGAATGCACAGGGAATGGGATTGGGAATGGAAGTTGTGGATTCTTTGTCTAGCAATGAGGTGGTGATTGGTGAAGTCGGGGGTAGGGGAGGGTTATGGTGGAATCATGGGGGGAGGAGGAGGTGTTGTGGGTGGTGAAATGTCCATGGGGTCAGACAGTGTGGTGTGTGTAGGCGCTACCATGTATGTGGGAATGGTAAGTGAAGTGACTGTGATGTGTGTGTACAATGACGTGGAAGTCAGTGTTGTGTGGGTGCGATCCTACTATCTGTGTGGTGTGTCTGTGGATGAAATCTTCCATGAACGGGACATGATGGAGTGGTGCAATGGTTGCGCCTAAGGAGTGAGGAAAGAGTGGGGGGTATGGGAAGTAAGCATCATGGGACTGAGGTATGTACAAAAGGGGGTAAGTGGGGAACCCGAGAATACCATCGGTGGGCCATGGGTATCTTGCGATGCTAGGTATAAGTGGGTGGCCAATGATGGGTTCGACAGATAAAAATGGTGAAGTGAAAGGTGGTTTGGTAATGGGAGAGAGGAGGATGGCATGCGAGGTTAGTTTGCAAAAGGAGGAGGATATGGATGAGGTTGGGTTGTGGGTCATGGTCATTATTACTACAGCAGTTTGCTTAGTGGTGGGAGGTGGGGGTGGTGGAGATGGGGGAGATGGAGGAGATGGAGGGTGTTGCGGTGAGATGAGTGATGTTTGTACAAAAGTCTTGGTGGTGAGATCGATGGTGGTTGTTGGAGTGGTTGTGGGTTTGATGGTTACTTTTGGTTCCATTATTGATATTCGTATATTCTTGCCCACCCATGGTTGTGTATCCACTCTACACTGGTTGTATCCGACAGATTGTCTCAAACTGCTGTGTAGACAGCCTCCTGAACTCCCAAGGATTGAGATAGTAGTTGGAGGGTAGTGATGAATTGTGGATCCAATCCTTCATTTGCTAACATCTGTTTGATCAAGGCTTGGCCTGATGCGAATGAAAGTCTGTGCCTTTCTTGCACTAGTTTGATTGTGTCGTATAGCCTTTGCAACTAGGCTATGTATGCAAGAGCACCTATGAGTTCTAGTACTCCTTGCTGCTCATCTTGATATCTTTCCTCATGCCCCTCCTCTCCTTCTTCAGATTGTTCATCTTCTCCATCATATTCATCCTCTTCTTCATCACATCAACGGTTCTAATAGGTACTTGTTATATTGTTCCTTGTGGTTGAGCTCCTTCAAATTGTTGTTCTTCTTCTACTCCAAGATTCACTTCTTTTAAAATCTATTCAAAGTCTTCATTAGTGTGTTCTTCCAAGGGTGCTCCTCCGGGGAATCGCAGGTTTGTGGGAATGCGCAAAAATATGAGATTGGGACCCTTAGAGCTTCGTCGTGGTAGTCCTAATGTGAATGGCCTCACCCTTCGAGGAGGGGGGTGATGTCGGGGGTTAGTGTTGCTCCACGGCACAAGGTACCTGTACAATTCCTCTAATCCTCTTGGAAGGGGGTCCAATTGATGTTCTGCCTTTGAGCTGCTACACTCTATTCCTCATTAGGGCCCTTTTGCATAGGAATGTTGTAAGCTAAACATCTGTAAATGGTTCTTGTCAAAGCACAACATCCATACAAGACTAATTTACATGGCCATCTCTTGTGAGCCAAGTGTATCTGATCGATGATCTAGTGGGGTAGTTTGATGGTGAGGATATACAAACTAAACCATATCTTCTTGGGTGGCATGGTAAATCTATCTTGGGTGGGAAAAGCAAAGTGCTGCATGCACATCGGAAGGTGTACTACAATATTAGGTTTCATGGCCACCATGTCCTTAAGCTTGGTGAGGTCCCTATTTTTCATGTTATCAGGCACTAGGACCTCCTTTTCTTTGGGGATATGCATTCCTCACATATCTAGGGCCTCTCGCACTAAGTTGTTGGTTAACTTAAACCTCTTCAGCTCATTTCCCTTTGTTAGAGATGGTAGCACAAATGTGCTTGAACCTTGGGGATTCTTGCTTCAAGTCAAGGTCTTGATAAGATAGTAGCATCTTATGAAGTTAGGCTTTGGGAGCTGATCACCAAAGTATTCATCCAATCTTGCTTTCTCCCATATAGAGCCTAGTGCTTCTCTGTTTTGTAGCTTTTCAAATTCCCTTGTAAAGAAATGGTATTTGCCTTCATTTCCATTGAATTCCAACTTTGACTCCGAGAGGTATGATCCTTCTCCCAAAGGTCCTGCAACTTCACTAAACCAATGGGAAGCTTTTGCTGACAGGCATGGTATGGCCACTGTGGGGGTCTTGTATCGGTATAATCTGAATAGCTTGCAATTCCTCTAGTCTTTCCGTTGTGTCAGGTATGATAGGTAAACTCTTGTTAAACGCGCTTTTGCCATCAGAGACGCGTTTAAACATCTATTCGGGTTCTTGGGAGTGGAAGGGGTCTGTTAAATAGAGGCCCTATACTTGATTTTCCCAAATCAACTCACTCACATGACAGTCTGTTCAATAACTTTACTAATCCAATTTACTAACCGAAAACTCGGACTTCGTCTGATTCACTCACTCATAGAGAATCGACTCATACACAGATTAAGACTTCTCAGTAACTGGCGTACAAGGTGAATGCTACCGTAACACAGACTTCCAGTAAACAACTTATAGAACAGCGATTCAATACTTCACTTAATGTAACATTACCATAACACAATCTGTAACACACAGATACAGATAATCAAACAGAACAGAAAGACACAGAATAACTCAGAGTTCTCAAACACACCACGGAAACTACACAGACTTCATCAACCAGATAGATAGTCTGGCGACTCCTCTCGTCGTCACCGAAAGTGTCTTTTCATTGCTTTATAAATGAATACAACATCTACGCAACGACCTTTCAGTTCGTGCGGAATATGAAAAAGAGTCAGGCTTTACAATTGCCAATCCGGCGGCTTACACTGGCACACACGGTGGACTTGAACCCGCAGGTATACAAAACTCTATGGTTCATCGATTATATCCTCTAAATACATAGTTCTTGCTAACCTAAATGTCCGAGCAATTTTCTTCTTCAATGACTCTAACATCTGCTTCAAAATTTCTGGTTCTACGAGTTGAGCATCTGCCCGTACAGAGCTTAAAGAAATAACTTGGCTCATTAAACTCTCTGCCTGTGTCTGTAGAAAAGCTTCCTGTAAATAAAATTCATTTGACACAGCTGCATCCCGGTTGACTTTCATATGTGCAATCCGTTTATCGACTCGAGACAGTCTTTCTGCTTGAGCACCCAGTTGGTTCTCTCTTCTTTCCAATTCTTGATTTTGAAATTGAATAGTCGTGTAATAGGCATCTCTTTCTCTTCTTATCTCTGGTATCTCCTTCTGTAGCTGAGCGACTAACATCATCTGGCTTTTGAGAGCAGCATTTGATTCAAATAGGTTTGAACTTGCAAATTCTAGCTGCGTATTTGTTTGCTTTAATAAAGCTTCCATTTCCTGCCCTTTCTGTACTGCTTCATCCAATTGATCTCGAGTTTCCTTTAACAAATCTCCTATGGCTATGCAAGCATCCTCTTTATCTTTGACTAACTGTTTCAATTGCAGAATCTCTGTATCAACAACACACAATAAATCATCTTTTTCTCGTAGTTCGGCCAAGGCAGCATCTCTTTGATTTATGATTGTCTCCTGTTCGGCAAATCGGGCCTGTAACTCCTTAATCTGTTTGTTTAAAGCTTGATTTTCTACTCTGACGGCATCTATTTCTTCTTGAAGTGGGCTAATTTCTGCTTCCAGAACATCAACCTTGTGTTGAAATTCTTCTCAGATGTTATCAATCACTTCCTTCATTTGTGCTGGTAGTCGCTGCGATAGCTGGATTAGCATTTGACCCATGGATGCGAGCTCAAAAAACATGGGAATTGATGGAAACAGAATAGAAGGACATGGTTGAGAAGAAGAGGCTGTCACAAGTTGATGTGAAGATGGGGGAGAGTAATTCGGTGAGAAAGATGAAGCAGAAGGTTCTTTAGTAGGCTGTACAGGTATAATAGGGTCGATTGGGAGGATGGGTGGCGAAGTGGGTTGCAGAATGTTATTCTCTAATACCTTTTTGGTGGATTGTTGCATAGAGTCATCAGGGTTGGCAAGTGCAGACTCGACTGCCTTAATCAGTTCTTCAAAAATTTCTTTAATAATAGGTTTCCCATCTTATTGCTTTTCCTGTTCGGATTGTTGTTGAAATTCTTCTTTAGAGGAGCTGGTTGCAGAATTGGTGGTATCATCATGCTCTTGTTGCTGATTTGGAGAGGACTACGCTGATGAATCATTATGCATGGAGGTGGCTATATCGTGGAAAGTCTCTTCTTCATGTTCTTCTTCTTGATTGTTGTCTGCTTCTTTTCCTACGGCCGAATCTTGTACTTGACTGTCAGATGAACTGATTCTGATGCGTTTTCGGCGGACTAGCTAGAAGATTTCTTTGTCGTCCTCTTCATCATCTTCCAATATCTGTGCAGATTCTTCCTGGTATAGAAGTGGACCTCGTGAAGGTGATTGTGCTGCTTGTATGGCCGAAAACAAGAAAGCTAGTATGTGGGGGAGACGTGAACGCGGCATATCTCCTTTGTTGACCTGTTTAATTACTAAAACGCATTCTTTGTGAATGCAGCGGAAATAGTACGAGGCAAAGTTAACAGGCTCTCGTGCAGCCAAATCTATCGCTGAATAAAAAGGGCGAGATATGTCATATGTATGTTTCTGCAAATTTAGTATTGCTACTAAAAATTGTAGGGCTGTTCTCTCAGCTTCAAGGCAATAAAGGATTGCATATTCATTAGAAGAATGTCTAGGGAATAACTGGATCATTGTAGCTATCGGTAAATTAGGGCCATTTTCTCGACCTTTCGAAGAGAGTCAGAATGCATCAGCAAAGGTCTGCATTGTGATTACAGTACGAGATGGTAAAGAGGTAATTGGCCAACTCTGCTCCGTAGCAAGTGTAGCAGCGATGGCGGCAATGATTTGGGCGTAGAACGGGTGACATTCCACTGAATGCCAAGGCAATTCAGCAAAATTAGCTAACCCATAGACACACAAGAACTCACCTACATCAGCAGGGAGTCCATCGCGGAAGGTAGCAAAGTTTGCCAGAGCTTCCATGATGCACACACGAATAGCAAGCAGACACGGGGTTTACAGGAAACACAAAGTTCACAAAGCACGCAGACACAATAGCGATTAACAGCGGAATGAAAAAGGTTAAGTGGATAGTTGGCAGTGTGAGGTGACCAAAATTGTTAATCATCGCACGATGTTGAGATGATAACCTTCATAACTTCGGTGTGCATGCATGAGCAGAACGATAATGCAGGGCAGCTGTTGATCATAATTAGGTATCAAAAGGAGTATATTTACAGACTTATTTTATTAATCATGCAAAATTAAAAAGAAAAAGAAAAGAAAAAAGAAAAAAATACGCGGGCAACCGCAGAACACTTCAGTGCGAATCAGGCGCTTGATGATACGGCGGCAACTTTGAACCATTTATCACTTTCGGAAGAGGAATTCTGGTCAAAGTAGTCAATCAAAAAGTTGTTGGGCCCACTTGTTCAGTAATCCGGTAAGTACCAAACCATCGTAACTTGAATTTTCTAGCAAAACGATTTGATTTTGCATTATAAAATAGCACAAGTTGTCCTACCGAAAAAACTAGAGTTTTAAGATACCGATCATGTGTACGAGCTTGCCTCAACTGCACTTCTTGAAGAGTCAGAAAACTTTCCCAGCGATGCTCATCTAGTTCTCTGAGTGTGTCCGACCGAAATGGTAAAGAATCTTCAGGTAACAATTTCTGAGAGATTGCCACACGTAAGCTTGGTACTACAAGCTCCATTGGTGCAATTGCCTCCATTCCATATGCAAGTTTGAAAGGAGTCAGTCCGGTGGTAACTTTGTAAGTAGTCCGGTATGCCCATAATACTGCAGGTAGTAACTGATCCCATCTTTCTGGTGATTCGATAATCAATTTACGAAGCATACTTAGTAAGGTCTTGTTTGTACTTTCAGCCAAGCCATTAGCACGAGGATAGTACGGTGAACTGAATTTGTGCAGAATCTGAAAAGAGTGTGTGAGAACTTTCATTAAATTGTTAACAAAATGTGTGCCTTGATCTGTCACAAGTTCCAAAGGTAATCCAAATCGTGGGAATACATCTTTCATTAGACATTTTGCCACGGAAACAGCTGTGGCTGACCGTAAAGCCCAAGCTTTTGCCCATCTGGTAGCATAATTTGTGCATGTCAGAATATATTTGTTGTTGCTAAGGATTGTTGGAGGTGTGATTGGTCCAATAAAGTCAAGACCCCATTTCTGAAACGGTTCTAAAGGTAAGACAGGCTGCAGAGGAAAGAAATGGTGTTGTAAAGGCTGCTCAGATCGCTGACAATTGTCACATTGCTGCACAAATTGAGATATATCTCTGTACATATTAGGCCACAAGAGTGCACTTTGTAGAATTTTTCGGTGTGTTAAATCTGCTACAATGAAGTAAAACCCTAGTGTGATCCATATAATATAACTCTCCAACAATCAACCGAAATCTGCGACTATAAACTGCAATTTTTCGGTGCATTGCAGAGGAAGTTTGAGAAGGGAGACATCCGTCAGTAAGAAAGGTTAATAACTGATCATAGTAAGTAGGTATCTCAAGAGGTTGTGCAGATTCATCACTAGTTATTTCAGTAACATAAATAGCAGGTGTGGTGTCATCAACACCGACCGGAGCTTCACCGAAATCCAACCTGGTGAGAAAATATGCTAAGGCATGTGTAGTTCCAGGTCGATGAATCACTTCGTAATCAAATTGTTGTAACAATAAAACCCAACGTGCTAAACGGCCACCTAAATGCTGCTGCCGAACCAGGTATACCAGCACAGCATGATCTACATGAAAGATGAACTTTCGGCCTAGTAAATAATGCCGAAACTTCTTTACAGAATACACTAAACCAAGACATTCTCTTTCAGTTACTGAATAATTTTTTTCAGCAAGAGCAAGCCTTCGACTTGCATAGTAAACAGGTCTAAACCACTTATCAGTTTGTTGCATTAAAACACTTCCAATGGCTATATCTGATGCATCTACAAAAACATGAAAGGGGCGTTCCTAATCAGGACGTTGTACAATTGGAACTTGCGTTAATAAAACTTTTAGACGATCAAATGCATTTTGACATTCAGGTGTCCAATCAAACTGTCGAGGGGTACTAGTGATTAGCTGATTCAGGGGTATTGCCAAATGGGCAAGCCACCGTAAATGTCGACCATGCCACCTGACTTGGCCCATGAATCGCATGACTTCTTTCGGTGTAGTAGGCACAGGTGCTTCTAACACAGCTGCAACTTTGTCTGGGTCGACTTGTATGCCTTGTGTAGACACAATATGGCCAAGCAGCTTACCACATGAAACCGCAAACACAGATTTGTTTGGGTTTAGGTAGAGTTTGTATTCACGACATTTCTCAAAGCAACACCGTAAGTGATACAGGTGAGCAACCATCTTACCGAATAAAGAGAAATCATCTAGATATACTTGCATAAAAGAAGTAAGATAGGGTGAGAAGCTTTCCTGCATACATCGTTGAAAGGTACTAGGAGTATTTCTTAATCCAAACCACATGACTGTGCAAGCAAAAACACCCCAATTCGTAATAAATGCTGTTTTTGGTATATCTTGCTCCCCTATTCGAACCTGGTTATAACCAGTATAACCATCAAGAAATGAATACATCTCATGTCTAGCCACTCTGTCTAGCATGGTTTCAAGAAATGGAAGAGGAAATGGATTTGGTACGGTGGCTGCATTCAATTTCCGATAATCGACACATATTCGGAGCTGCTTGTTTTTCTTTGGTACGATTACAATCGGGGAGATCCACTCAGCATGCTCAATAGGTACAATGAATCCTACTTTTAATAGGCGATCAAGTTCTGCTTTGACCGGTGCTGCATAGTTAGGGTTCATACGGTAGCTAGGTTGTTTAATCGGCTTTGCTTCAGGTTTGAGTACGACCCTATGTTGATAAATACGAGGGTCTAGACCCTTCATATCATGATAATCCCATGCAAAAACATCAGAGAATTGACAAATAAGTTGGATCAAATCTGCTTAAAATACTTCAGACAATCCTTCCTTTATCTTGACAGGTCGTGGATTTACTTCATCTCCCAAATTATAGGTGATTAACTGATCTTCGGGAACATAGAATTGACTAGGTTTTTCTAGATTTTCAGCTGACTGTAAAAGATATTGTAGAACGGTTTCATTTATAGCAGCAATATCTTCTGTCTCCACTTCTTCGGTCACAGGCACCACTGTACAGGCTGCCAGACTCCAGTTATCTACAATAGATTGTAGATCTACAGTGGCTAGGGAAATCAGATCTTCATTGTTCTTAAAAAATGCTTCCTCTTCATCGTCGGATAAACCATCCAACATGTGGACTGGCTCTGCTACATATGGCCTGGCATGGAGTTCACAAGGCTGAATAGCATCAAGTTTAACAACATATTTATGATGATTATCCTTAAATATTAGTTCTTGTGCTGACCAATCCTGTATAACCTTAGCTTGTTTCAACCAAGGACGGCCAAAAAGAAGATTATAATCAAGATTGGGCTCCGGTAACTCTAAGACGACAAAGGTCATCTTAAACGTTGTACCCTGCAAAGTTATCGGAACATTTTTCGCAGGTCCTACTGGGTGAACTCTGGATTGATCGGCCATTCTTACGAAAAATTAAACAGGCTCGATTTTCGTCCATCCCAACTTCTTACAAAGTGCTGTAGTAGCTATGTTTACACCAAACCCACCATCAATTAGTACTTGAGTAATTTTGTGATTCTGAACCATACCATAATCAAGGGGACCGAATGATCCACCGTAGAATCGGCTTCCGGTTGTACCGTTGCTATCGCTGGAATGCAGGATGATCGAGGACTGAGTTGTTGTTGGATTTGCTGCTGAACTCCCGGTACTAGTGCAAGTAACTGTCCAAGAGGGAGAGTAATGGATGCCTTAGATAAAATTTCCCATGCGTAATCTGTTTGAATTGTACTTTTCACCAATTCTGAAGATGATGCGCCTGTTACAGGGGTAGAATCTTATTCCTGTGATTCTTCTTTTGGCAGTGGAACTTGGCACCGGAATTGGAGCTGGGAACACTGGAGGTTTGGTGGTGGTCCATTGACTAGCTTTGTCAAACATTCTCTGTTGTTCATGGATGCCAGGTTCAAACACTTCTGCTGCTGGTTGTAATTGCTTAGCAGATCTGGTTTGAATCACTGCAGCTTGAGTTTCTATTGGTGAAATCTATACCATATTAGTCATACGGTTCTGACGCTCTTTCTTCCTCTGATCATATTCAGCTGCATCTTTACAGAATCTGCGTACGTGGCCTAATTCACCACAAAAATGACAGCGAGGGTGTGGCAAAGGATTATCTTCCTGTGGTGTTCCTGTCTGCCAGCGATTTGTATTGTAATTTGTATTTCGCTGTCCATGATAATTTCTGTATCCTTATTGCTTATTATTTTTCATCTAAGGTGGTACATAATGAGCGTCCGGCTGCCTTGGTTCTTGTATAATAGCATTGACAGTTGCTGGTCCTTGCACTTTTGCGTTATAAGCATAGTTTTCGATGGAATGTCCGGTTGTATTGCAGATAGCGCAATACATATGATTAAGCGCACATGTGACACTGGTATGCCCTGGGTTCTTGCACTTAGTACAATAAATTTGTCTAGCCGGATCCTCTGCAACACTTTTACTGGCTTTTAACCACTCCAAATCTTCAGTAAAGCCTCCAACCTTATGCTCGAGCTGCAAAGCCATTGCAATAACCGCATCTAGCGTCATAGCTCCCACACACCGAATGATCATAATCTGTCGGAGCTGCAGAGTTAAACCATTAATAAACCACTACGTGATGACATCATCCGGTAAATTAGCATGTGCCGGAGGTAGTTTTCTCAAATGAGTTCTGAATAGGGTGGCATATTCCTGCATTGTTTGATTCAGCTTCTGTCTATTGTTCTGCAGGTAATCAAAAATTTCGGCAGGATTCTTCTTTAGCCGGAATCTCTGCAGAAACGCATCCCTTACCGCTTCATAGGTGCCGAAATGGTTGATATCATATTCTGTAAGCCACTTGGCGGCTTCATTTACTAGTAATGACTGGAAAACTATGGCCTTCTATGCCGGATTGGGTGGATGATTAAGTACTGCATAACTAATTTCAAAGGTACGTACATGAGCATCAGGATCATCACCTGGAAATCCACCGAACTTTGTGTAGGTGACTCCTGTTGGAACCGGACGAGGTGGAAGTAGCTGTTGTTGTTGTTGTTGTTGCTGTTGTTGTTGTTGTTGTTGTTGTTGTTGCCCACTCATGTTGGTACTGTTACTCTTTCCTAAGTTATGAGGATGTGCTGTTGGTTCTTCGGAATCTATATGATTAGACTGCTCTCCTTCCGGCTCGAAAATAGCACTTAACCTCTTACGAATTTCTAACTCGAATAGCTTATCCTCTTCTGCGGTATCAAACGTAGGCAAACGTGCTCCGAACAGTGGTGTCTGGAATGAAGATTCACCGAGAAGTATAACACTATCACCGGAAAATTATAAATTTTCTACAACCAGGATCAAACTACCACCGGAATTAGTGGAACTTTCCCCAATCCAAGGTATTCTTTCACCTTCAATGACCTCTCTGGATAATACACCTCTATCCGTAGAGAGATTTGAATCTTGACCAGATTCCAAAATTAATGTTTCTTCTGTAGATTGCACCGAGATTGCACCAAGATTTCACCGAATTTGACCGGAATCGCAATATGTTCCACCAGAACGATACCGGAATCACTATTAATATGCTTTGCTTCTTCGACGACCAGACCTAACTGATCTACGCTTCTTCCTCCTTGGGGTGTCCTTCGCAAATTTGGAACCACCCAAGGCTGTCCGTACTTCGGATATGACTGGCCGGATCGAGTAACCGGCACATAGCACCTTTGCTACACTTGCGTACTACTCTATCTTACTGTCGATTCACAATCTATGGTTACCTTCCCACAATCTCTGTGCAACACTCTGTTGCCACTTTCCGATAATCACTTTGCAACAATCTATTGCCAATTTCCACAATTAATTTGCAATATTATGGTGCCACATTCCCACAGACGGCGCCAGTGTTAAACGTGCTTTTGCCGTCAGAGACGCGTTTAAACATCTATTCGGGTTCTTGGGAGTGGAAGGGGTCTGTTAAACAGAGGCTCTATACTTGATTTTCCCAAATCAACTCACTCACATGACAGTCTGTTCAATAACTTTACTAATCCACTTTACTAATCGAAAACTCAGACTTCGTCTGATTCACTCACTCACAGAGTATCGACTCATACACAGATTAAGACTTCTCAGTAACCGACGTACAAGGTGAATGCTACCGTAACACAGACTTCCAGTAAACAACTTACAGAAGAGCGATTCAATACTTCACTTAATGTAACATTACCGTAACACAATCTGTAACACACAGATACAGATAATCAAACAGAATAGAAAGACACATAATAACTCAGAGTTCTCAAACACACCACGAAAACTACACAGACTTCATCAACCAGACAGACAGTCTGGTGACTCCTCTAGTCGTCACCAAAAGTGTCTTTTCATTGCTTTATAAATGAATACAACATCTACGCAACGACCTTTCGGTTCGTGCAGAATATGAAAAAGAGTCAGGCTTTACAATTGCCAATCCGGCGGCTTACACTCTCCATATCAACCACTTGCTTTCTCGTGCCTGCTTGAGAGCTGGTTCTTGCTACGTCAACCATATTATGCTTATCTCAAGTTGCTTATCCCTTTCTCATGCTTGAGTGCTCAAGGCAATCATTCTCAAGCTTATGCTTATCTCAAGTTGCTTATCCCTTTCTCATGCTTGAGTGCTCAAGGCAATCATTCTCAAGCTTGTAGTATTCTCATGCTTTGGACGCCCTTTGATGCCCTCAATGGACTTGTAAAGGTTACAAAGTGAGCTCAATATTTAAATCTAAATGACATAACACACCATTTTCATTCACGTAATTCAAAGGCTAAAATATCATTTACCTTTAGAAAAATTTTCCTTAGAGATCCCTAACTTTCTCACCCATGTGGAAGGTCAACTTCAAAATACCATATCTATAACTCTACATTTTAATTTTATAAAATGAGCTTTCCAATGAGCCCAAGATCACTCAAAATGGATTTCATATGAAGAAGTTATGTCAATTCAGAGTTCTAGGATCAAAAGAGGGTTAAAACAGGCTAACAGGCAAATAGGATTTCTCGAATTATTTATGCACGGTCCTCACAATGCTCTGATTGCTTGAATTTTATGCTCAAAATGGGCCAAAAAATGAAAATTAAAAACCCTAAAATTTAGTCGAATTAGCTTGTCAATCCCGATAGACATGGCTGTCAATCATGATCGATAGAGCTGTCCATTGTGGCCTGTCAATCATGCTTAATGGGTGTCAATCACGATGGAGAGGGGTGTCCATCACAATTAATGATGTTTGTTACAATTGATGGTGTGAATCGTGATGGAAAGAGCTCTTCAGGGCTTTTACGTGGATTTGTGTCAATCGTGGCCTTTGAGTCACGATGGATAGGTTTCTCACCAAATGGGGCCATCAATCACAATTTTTCTATCGATCATGATGGACACAGATGTCCCTTCTGATGGACACTTGTCAATCGTGATGGACTCCTATTAATCTTGATGGATAGACAATCCATCCTGGGGGTGTCAATCACAATTGATTGAAATTCTCACTTTTTCACATTATCTCTCATCAATCGGGCCTCTATATGTCGCCATGGATAAGATTTTCGTTGAAACTCACTGTCAGTCGTAGATTTTGTGTCGATCACAATGGACATGGGTTCTCCATCGCGATGCATACCGTCTGTCATGATTCATAGAGGTGTCCATCGAGGTCTGTCGATCACGATGAACAGGTTGTCCATAATGATGGACACTATCAATCATGATTTAATGTTGTCAATCGCGATGGACAGAGAAATATGCTTTTTGAATTTTTTTTGTGTATTAGTGATATGCAAGGCCTCTAGAGTATGAATATGCAATTAGTTTTACCAAATGACCGACCAATTTTTTTGTCAATCATGATTGACAGAGGTCAATGCTCTAGGACTTGTGCAGACATTTTCCATACCTATGCAGACTGGATGGTTCTGGAGTAAGCGTCCCTTTCTCTGCGGAGATCTGTTATTAACTTCTATGTTTGAGCTTCTTTTGACAAATAACGTTTGAGCATATTATTTACATCGGCTAATTGATCCTTGTATCTTTGTAGTTCTTCCGCTATCTTCATTGCCAGATCGTGCTGTTCTTGGCCTTTTTGTACCACTTCGTCGAGTTGCACTCTGGTCTCTTCTAATAAATTACCTAAGGCTACTCTGGCATCTTCCTTATCCTGTAGATCTAGCTTTAACTGACTGATTTCGGCATGTGCTTCGCTTAGTAACTTGTCCTTTTGGTTGAGATTTGCCAGTGCGGTATCTCTCTGATCGGCAATTGTGTGTTGTTTTGCAAGCTGGGCTTGGAGATGGGTAATTTGGGAGTGCAGCTGATGGTTTTCTACTTTGACCGCATCTATCTCTTCCTGTAGAGGCGTGATATCTGCTTCTAGGACATCCACCTTATGTTGTAACTCATTTCGAATATTATCGGTGACTTCTCTTATCTGGATTGGCAATTGCTGTGATAACTGAATTAACAGTTGGCCCATGTTTGCAAGTTCAGAGATCGTAGGGATTGAAGCAAGTGGCAGCTGAGGTCTAGGTTGGGATGAGGACGCGGTGAGCAGCTACTGGGAGTTCGGTGGAGAGTAGTTGGGGGATGAGGAAGAAGAGTCAGTGGGTTCGTTGGGGTGGATGGGTTGGATAGGGATAATGGGGTTGAGTGGCGGTTCCGGTGGGGGAGTGGGAAGGACAGAGTGAGACTGCGTTACCTTATCTACGGTTTGTTGTGCAGTGTCGGCGGTATCAGCAATTGTGGATTCTACTGCTGTAAGCAGTTCGTCGAAAATATCCTAACGACCTGTTCTTCATCTCTTTGTTTTTCCGGCTCCGATTGGTGTTGTGATGCCTCTTCTAACGAGCTTGTGTCGGCTTTAGTGTGATCCTCCTGTTCTTGTTGCCCTTCTGAAGATGACTGCGCGGATGATTCGTGTTGCATAGGTGTGGCGGTGTCGTGGAAGGTTTCTTCGTCTTGGTTTTCTTGTTTCTTGTCATCTTCTTTGTTTCTTTCGGCTGATCCCTGGGCTTCACTTTCAGATGAACTGATCCTGATTCTCTTCCGACGGAAGAGTATTTAGTTCTTCTTCGTCTTCTTCATCATCCTCCAATAATTGCACAGACTCTTCATGGCGTAGGACCGGGCCTCTGGGTGGTGGTTGTGCTGCAAGAATGGCCAAAAACAGGAAGGATAGGATATGAGGGAGTCTCGATCTTGGCATTCCTCCCTTGTTTACCTGTTTGATGATTGCTACGCATTCTTTGTGAATGCGGTGGAAGAAATAGGATGCAAAATTCACTGGTTCTCGGGCGGCTAAGTCTATGGCGGAGTAGAAGGGACGAGATATTCCATAAGTACGTTTCTGTAGGTTCAGGATAGCTACTACAATTGAAGGGTAGATCTCTCAGATTCCGATCGACAAAGGATCGCGTATTCGTTTGACAAATACCTAGGAAATAATTATGTCATTGTTGCTACGGGGAGGTTCGAGCCATTTTCCCGACCTTGCAAAGGAAGTCGAAACGCATCAGCAAATGCCTGGAATGTGATTACGGTATGGGATGGTAGGGAGGTGATCGGCCAACTCTGCTCGTTGGCAGGTGTTTTAGTGATAGCAGCAATAATCTGGGCAAAAAATGGGTGGGATTCCACTGAATGCCAAGGCAGTTCAGCAAAATTGGATAACCCACGGGTGCGCAGGAACTCTCCTACTTCGGTAGGGAGTCCGTCACTGAAAGTGGCATAGTTTGCCAGAGCTTCCATGGTGCACACAGTAAACGCAAGCACAAAATGCAAACGCACAAGGTATACACAGTCACACAAATCACGCAAGCACAATAGCGATTTTTGACGAAACGGAGAAGGTTAAGTGGATGCGCTTTAGTGGGAGACAATCGAAATTAGCAATCATGGCGCGACGTTGAGATGATAGCTTCATAACTTTGGTAGGCATGCATGAGCAAAGTCGATAACGCACGGCGGTTGCTTGACATAATTAGGTATCAAACGTGGATATTTACATACTTATTATTTTAAGTGCGCAAAACAAAAGGAAATAAAAGAAAAGAAAAGGAAAGAAAAGAGAACGCCAAAAGACGCGACCACCGCGAAACGTTTCAGTGCGGGTTAGATGTTTGTTGATATGGCTGTAGCTTTGAACCGTTGACGACTTTTGGAAGAGAATATCCGGTCAAAGTAGTCAACCGAAATGTTGCGGGGCCCACTTGTTCAGAATTCCGGTAGGGGCCAAACCATCGTAACTTGAATTTGCTAGCAGAGCGATTTGACTTTGCATTGTAAAATAGTACAAGTTGTCCCACCGTAAAAACTGGGGTTTTTAGGTAGCGATCATGTGTTCGAGCTTGTCTTAGCTGTACTTCCTGCATAGTTAGAAAACTTTGCCATCGGTGCTCATCCAGTTTTCTGAGTGTATCTAGCCGGAATGATAAAGAATCTTCTGGTATTAATTTCTGAGTGAGAGCCACACGTAAGCTTGGCACAATAATTTCCATGGGTGCTATAGCTTCCAATCCATAAGCTAGTTTGAAGGGTGTTAGACAGGTTGCTACCTTATAGGTAGTTCGGTATGCCCATAGGACTGCAGATAACAGTTGGTCCCATCTTTTCGGTGCTTCCAGAATCAATTTTCAAAGCATATTCAACAAAGTCTTGTTTGTACTTTCAGCCAAACCATTAGCACGAGGATAATAAGGAGAACTAAACTTATGTGTGACCTGGAACGAATGTGTGAGTACTTTCATTAAATTGTTGATAAAATGAGTGCCTTGATCTGTAACAAGTTCCAACGGTAAGCCAAAATGTGGAAAGACATCTTTCAGTAGACACTTGGCTACCGCAACAGCTGTGGCAGACCGTAAAGCCCAGGCTTCTGCCCATCTGGTAGCATAATCTGTACATGTCAAAATATAACGATTATTACTGAGTATTGCTGGTGGAGTAATAGGTCCAATAAAATCTAGACCCCACTTCTGAAAAGGCTCTAATGGCAAGACAGGTTGTAGAGGGAAAAGATGACGTTGTAGAGGCTGTCCAGATCTCTGACAACTATCACATTGTTTGACAAACTATGATACATCCCTGTACATAGTAGGCCACCAAAGACCACTTTGCAGAATTTTCCAATGTGTTAAGCCTGCAGCAAAATGGCCACCGGAAGGAATTGGGTGAGCCAAATTAATGACTGAGTTAACTTCATGTGGTGAAATACAACGAAGTAAAACTCCAGTGTGATCCATATAGTATAATTCCCCAGCAATCAACCGAAATCGGCGACTGAAAACTGAAATTTTTCTTCGTATTGCAGGAGAAGTCTGAGAAGGGAGGCATCCAATAGTAAGAAAGGTCAATATCTGATCATAGTATGTAGATGGTATAGGTGGGACTGTAATTTCATCATTAGTCAGTTCAAAGATAATTGCCGGTGTTGTGTCATCTACACCGACCGGAGCTTCATCGGAATCTAAGCGAGGAAGAAAATCTGCTAAGGCATGTGAACTGCCTAGCCGATGAATAACTTCGTAGTCAAACTCTTGTAAAAGCAGAACCCATCGTGCTAATCGACCACCTAGATGTTGTTGCCGAACTAGATAGACAAGTGCAGCATGATCTACATGAAAAGTAAATTTACAGCCCAGCAAATAATGTCTGAATTTCTTGACAGAATATACTAGACCTAGACATTCTCTTTCTGTTACAGAGTAATTCTTTTCAGCAGGGGCTAATCTTTGACTTGCATAGTACACTGGTCTGAACCACTTATCGGTTTGTTGTATTAGAACGCTCCCTATTGCTATATCTGAAGCATCAACAAATACATGAAATGGGCGATCCCAGTCAGGAGGCTGTAGGATTGGAACCTGTGTTAGTAATCCCTTTAGACGATCAAAAGCAACTTGACATTCCTGAGTCCATTCAAATTGTCGAGGAGTCTTGGTTATTAATTTGTTCAGTGGTATTGCCAAATGAGCAAGCCACCGTAAGTGCCGACCATGCCATCTTACTTGGCCCGTGAAGCGCATCACTTCCTTAGGTGTAGTGGGCACAGGTGCTTCTAACACATCTGTAATTTTATCTGGATCCACCTGTATACCTTGTGCAGATACAATGAGGCCAAGTAGCCTTCCACATGAAATCGCAAACACAGATTTGTTTGGGTTTAAACAGAGTCTGTATTCTCTGCACTTTTCAAAGCAACACCGTAAATGGAACAGGTGTGCTATCAACTTTCCAAATAACGAAAAATCATCAAGATAAACTTGCATAAACGAGGTAAGGTAAGGGGAGAATATTTCCTGCATACACCTCTGAAAAGTACTTGGGGCATTTCTTAATCCAAACCACATTACGGTACAAGCAAAAACATCCCAATTGGTAATGAAAGCGGTCTTTGGTATATCATGTTCAGCCATTCTAACTTGATTATACCCACTGTATCCATCTAGGAATGAATACATTTCATGTCCTGCTACTCTATCTATCAAGCATGGTGTCAAGAAAAGGTAGCGGAAATGGATCAGGCACCGTAGCTGCATTCAGTTTTCGGTAATCCACACATATTCGTAACTGCTTATTCTTTTTAGGGACAATAACAATTGGTGAGATCCATTCAGCATGCTCTATTGGTACAATGAATCCGACTTTGAGTAGCCTATCAAGTTCTGCTTTTACCTGTGATGCATAGTTTGGATTCATCCGGTAGCTGGATTGCTTAAGTGGTTTTGCTTCCGGCTTCAGCATGACCCTGTGTTGATAGATGCACGGGTCCAGACCTTTCATATCTTTGTAATCCCATGCAAACACATCAGAAAATTCTCAAAGTAGTTGGATTAAATTTGCTTGAAATAACTCAGGTAAGCTCTCCTTTATCTTAACAGGACGTGGATTTTCTTCATCCCCTAAATTGTAGGTGGTCAGCTGATCTTCTGGAACATAGAATTATCGAGGCTTCTCTGTATTCTCAGCTGGCTTAAAAAGTTGTTTTAGATCAGCGTCATCTATGGTAGCCTTATCTTCTTTCGTATCTTTTTCTGTTACAGACATCACCGTACAAACTGCAGGATTCCAATTATCTACAACAGATTGTAGATCAACAGTTCCTAGGAAGATCAAGTCAATGTTATTTTTTAGAAACTCTTCTTCTTCGTCATCTGACAACCCATCTAACATATGAACTGGTTCTGCAAAATAAGGTCTAGCATGCAACTCGCAAGGTTGTATAGCATCTAATTTTACAACGTATTTACGATTATTATCTTTGAAAGTGAGTTCTTGTGCAGACCAATCTTGTATAACCTTGGCTTGCTTCAGCCAAGGACGGCCAGAAAGAAGATTATAATCAAGGGTGGATTCCGTTAATTCTAGTACGACAAAGGTCATTTTAAATATTGTACCTTGTAAAGTTATTGGTACATTTCGCACAAGTCCTACGGGATGAACTCTTGATTGGTCGGCCATTCTGACAAAAAACTGAACTGGTTCGATTTCGGTCCACCCTAACTTTTTACACAGTGCAGCAGTAGCAATGTTGACACCAGATCCTCCATCAATTAGTACCTGTGTGATTTTATGATTTTTATATCATACCGTAATTAAAGGAACTGAATGATCGACCGTAGAAACAGGTTCCAGTTGCACTGTTGTTGTTGCTAGAATGCAAGAAGGCACAGGACTGAACTGTTGTTGGAATTGTTGTCCAACTCCCGGTACTAGTGCAAGTAATTGGCCCAGAGGAAGAGTGATGGATGCTTTAGATAAAATTTCCCAGGCCTTTTGTGATTGGATTGTATTTTCCACAGATTCTGAAGATGATGCGCCTACTAAAGATGATGTGCCTGCTGTTGAATTGGAATCCTGTTTTTGTGTTCCTTCTTCGGTTAACACTGATTTGGAGAATAAGGTAACTAATCATGTAGTTCAAACAGGTGATAATACAAAGCACAATGTGAAGTCAATTGGATCAGTGAAGGCCAAGGATGGAAGTACTCTCTTGAGTAAGGTTTTGTATGTTCCTACAATTCCAAAGAATCTGATAAGTGTAGGACAAATTGTTGGAAAAGGTTATGAAGTTAGGTTCACTAATGAAGGAGTTTTTGTGGAAGACCCTAGCAATGGGTATAAACAAATTGTTTCAGGGAAGAAAGAAGGAAGATTGTTCACATTGAAGATTCAAGGTAACATTGGTCATGCCTTGTTCACCTATGGAGGACATAAGATCTCTAGGTTAGATCTTTGGCACAAAAGGCTTGGGCATTTCAATGAAAGAGGTATTAAAGATATGGTTAACAATGGTTAAGTGCTTGGATTACCTAATGTTGTAGGTCAACTTATGACATACAGATGTGAGGCATGTCAATTAGGTAAGGCTCATAAGCAACCTTATTCCAAGCATGGTTTTATATATTCAGAGAAGCTTGAATTGGTACACATAGATGTGTGGGGACCATCAAAGGATTTCAACATCAATGGTTCAAGGTATTATGTGATTTATATTGATGATGCTACGAGATGGATCACAATCTATGTGATCAAAGATAAGTCAGAGATATTCAATACATTCAAACATTATCATGTGTATACAGAGAGAATTACAAGTCAAAAATTAAAGAAACTAAGGTCAGATGGAGGGGGAGAGTATTTCTCTAATGAGTTTAGTGATTACTTATGGAATGCAGGTATAAAAGGGAAATTACTTGCAGGTACTCTCCTCAACAAAATGGTGTAGCAGAAAGGAGGAATAGAACTCTTCTTGAGTTTGCAAGATCCATGATGAAGGAGAAAAATTGCCCAAATTATTTGTGGGCTGAGGCTGTAAATACAGCCATATATTTGGTCAATAGATTACCATGTAAAGCTTTGCAGGGTATGACACCATATGAGGCATGGTGGGGTAAGAGACCTACTCTAGATCATTGCAAAGTATTTGGATGTTTGGCATCTGCATATGTGCCATCTCAATTAAGGCACAAATTGGAACCTAAAGCTAAAAAGTATGTGTTCATTGGATATGATGACAAGGAGATGGGATATAGGTTGTGGAGTCCATCCACAAAACAAATCCTTGTATCAAAGGATGTTACATTTGATGAGCAAGGCACTTGGTATGCAGGTACAATCAATATTTATGCAGGTGATGAAGAAGTTGTGAATCAAAAGAAAGGTAAATCAAAGGTTCAGATATGTGATGAAGAGGAGAACAATGAAGTACAGGTTGAAGTTGAAGAAATACCAAGATTTGATCCAGAATGTGATGAACCAGAAACCCCAAGAAGTGGAGAACTCAGAAGGTCATCAAGACACAAATGGCAACCTACAAGTTATAGTTATGATACTTCTTTTTTAGCTACCAAAGATTATGCTTATATGATAAAGGCAGATGAAGACCCTTCTACATATGAAGAGGCAAAAGGTAAGGAAAATTGGGAGAAAGCTATGCAGGAAGAGTATGATGCATTGATGGAAAATCAGACATGGGATTTGGTTCCTAAACCAAATAGTCAGAAGATCATTGGATGCAATGGGTCTACAAGACAAAGAGGTTTGCAGATGGAAGTGTGTCTAGATATAAAGCTAGACTTGTTGTGAAAGGCTTTGCTCAAACATATGGTATAGATTATGATGAGACCTATAGTCCTGTGGCAAAGATGACAACCATCAGGACACTCATAGCCATTGCTGCATGTAAAGGTTGGAAATTATGTCAATTAGATGTGAAGAATGCTTTTCTAAATGGTTACATTTCAGATGATGTTTTCATGGAGCAACCACAAGGATTCAGAAATCAAAGGTATCGAGATCATGTATGTAAGCTCAAGAGAGCTTTGTATGGTTTGAAGCAGGCCCCAAGGGCATGGAATTATAGACTTGTGAAGTTCTTGAAAGAACTTGGTTTCCAAGTATCTAAAGCAGATAGTAGCTTGCTTGTTAAAGCAAGTGATGATGGGTTCATTTACATGTGCATATAAGTTGATGATATAATTCTTACAGGTACAGATGAGAAAGGCATTCAAAGCCTAAAGAAGCAAATGGAGAAAGAGTTCAAGATTAGTAACATGGGAGACTTGTCATATTTCTTGGGCATGGAGATCTCATACACTCAACATGGAGTGTATGTAACTCAAGAAAGGTATTTGAAAAACTTGTTGATCAAGTTTAAAATGGATGATTGCAAAGTAGCACCTACTCCAATGGAGGTGAATCAAAAATTGAGCAGATATGGAGGAGAAGAGTTCAAAGACATGAAGCTATATCAAAGTTTGGTTGGTAGTCTGATCTATGCTACATTAACTAGGCCTGATTTATCATATGCAGTTGGAGTATTGTCTCAATTCATGCATTGTCCTAGAAAAGAACATTGGGTTGCAGGACAAAGAGTGTTGAGGTACATTAAGGGTACACTCAAAGAAGGTTTGTATTATGGTTTTACATCAAATACAAACATCAAGATTTATAGTGATACAGATTGGGCAGGTAATCCTGATGATAGGAGATCAACTTATGGATACTTGTGTTATGTGGGAGATAAGTTAATTTCATGGTGTTCAAAGAAGCAACACAGAGTTGCTTTATCATCCATAGAGGCTGAGTACAAAGGTATGGTGGAAGCTGCAAAGGAAGTGATATGGCTTAAGACTCTTATGAAGAGTTTTGACATCATTCAGAGTACACCCACTATTCATGGAGATAACATGAGTTCATTGTATTTAGCTACTAATTCTGTTTTTCATGGCAGGACTAAACACATTGAGATTCAGTATCATTTTCTAAGAGAGAAGGTGATGGATAAAGAGATTGAAGTTACACATACTTCAATAAAAGATCAGATAGTTGATATGCTAACCAAAAGCTTGGATGGACCAAAGCTACAAAGATTCAAAGACATGGCAGGCATAAAGAAGATAGAGAAAACCTCAATTGATGATTGAGGGGGAGCTTTTGGTGCAAGGCAATCAACAATTGAAGTTTTGATGAAGTTTTGAAGTCAAGGATTCAAGAAAAGATCAAGATATAAAGCATGAAGAAAGTACATGTTCAGAGAATGAAGATATGTATACATATGTACATTAATTTAGAGTTAGTTCACTTATACTTTTGTATGGTGAAGAACTTGTACATATTTGCCTATATATACAAGGAAAATGTCGGGGCAAATATGAGAGAGCATGTGAAAAAGAGAAATTAGAAGTTGTATGAGTCATTAGACACTTTAGAAAGTGAGTAAGATCTCTCTCATCACTTAGATGTAAAGTTTTGCAGAAATGAAGAAAAGTTGTGCCTGATATTTATGAGATTTCTCCTTCTGTGTTGAATCTTTTGTGAAATGCTTTTGTAAAAAGTCTAACTCTATAGTTGATTGACCTCTGTACAAATTTTCAGCTTCTAATTGTGATCAGGTTGAGAGAATTGAGTGTAGGAACATTTACATGTGTAAATGTAAAGAAGAGAAGTTGCAAGAGGCGCAAAATTTGATGCTAATGTTTTGGTCAGTCCTCCTTCCACAGTGTAAAGTTTTGAGCAATCAAGAACTCATTCTTTAAGTTGGAAGGTAAGCTACCTATGGCTAAAAGCATTTTATTAAAGAGGTTCTAGTTGGGAGAATTAAGCTTTAGAAGTTGCAGGTGTCAAAGTCGACTGTAAATAACTACAGGCTTAGACATAGGTGACTTGTTAAGATCATTTCTCAAGATCTACTGAGTGTTTTGGAATGATTTAACTTGGAGGAGGTGCGCAAACTATAGGCAACACCTTGTGCAAAGTTTTATAAAAAACTTTACACATTTGATAAGTCAATGAGTGAGTTATGTGCAGCAGACTTTCTGTGTAGTCACCTTCTTCACAGTTTGTTCAAGATTTTGGAAATTGAGTATTGATCCTCCAAATTGGTGAAGGCTTTGAGTTACTCTTGATATAGAGGTGCTCTAACTTCAAGAGTAGCTTTTTCTTTTGGAGATTAACACTCTCCATCATGTAAGATCACAAAACTATCAAATACTGGCAGGAAGCATGTACAAACAAGACACAGAGGGTGTACTAGCTTGTTTTGTCAAGGATGATGAACATAGTAGCTCGTTGCAACAAGCTCATGAAGGATTGCTAGGATATCACTATTCTAAACAACGAACATTGCAGAATCTGTAATGTTTAGGAGTGTATTGGCCTAGCATGGATAAAGAAATACATGAGTGGATTAAGAATTGTCCACTATGCCAGGAGAACCCCCAGTGAAGCATGAAACCCTTTATCATGTGTCGTTATTTCCAAATTGGAGTGCTCCATCAGTAGAATTCATGAGATCAGGAACATTACCCAAGGAGGCTAGTCTAGCAAGAAAACAAAGCATGGTGTATGAGGCTCACGAATATGCGTTAGTTGGAGATAACCTATACCGAAGAGGCAAGGATGGTTACCTCAGAGTGTGTGTTCATTAATCCGACTATTTGAAAGTCTTAGAAACTGCACACAGTGGTGTTACAAGTGAACACTTCGGTCCTGATCGAGTAATTAAGACCATTCTATTCTTAGGACTTTGGTGGCCCACTCTTCATGTGGATGCACATACCTATGTGAAGAAATGTGACACATGCCAACATGCCCAATATCTGATAAAAAAGGATGAGATGCCCTTGGGGCCAATGATAGAGGAAATGCATTTTCGAAGTGGGGTATAGACTTTGTAGGTCCTATTAACCCCCCAACTAGAAACTCCCATGCAGAGTACATTATTGTAGCAACGGATTACCTTACAAAGTGGGTAGAAGTAAAAGCCACGACAAAGAATGATGCTCAAACGATGGCTAAGTTCTTATTCGAGAATGTGTTCACGAGATATGGATTACCAATAGAGTTAGTGAGCGATAGAGGCACACATTCTTGAATGAAGTCATTGAAAATCTTCTCTAAGAATTATTGGTGATACATACGAAGTTTGCCACCTATCATCCCCAAGCTAACAAACAAGCTGAGAGCATAAACAAGACCCTATGTAATGCCTTGACTAAATTGGTAAATAATAAATGCTCTGATTGGGACAAATAACTTCATTATGTTGTTTGGCCTTACCGAGTTGCCTATAAAACGGTACTCAATGCCACCCCATTTTAGATGGTCTTTGGACAGAATGTTGTGCTACCATTGGACTTCCTAATACCAACTTTAAAAGTAGCACAAGAGCATGAGTGGACTGGACTTGAATTGTCCTCCATGATCTTTGACATAGAATGCTTAGGTGAGACAAGGCTACAAGCAGCAGTAGGCATCTATGATGCAAAGAAAAGATAAAAGGCATACATTGATGCACACATCAAGGATAAAAGATTGAAAGAGGGAGACTTAGTGTTGGTTTATACACTAAAGGAGCATGCGCATAAACTAGAAAAATGCGGATATGGACCCATGATCATTAACTAGCATGCCACTCTAGAAGGTGACATCTTGCCAAGCTATATTAGTGGATGTGGAGTCAACCTATATCAAGAACCTCTTATAGAGGATATGTTAATGAGACTCAACACTACTAAGAAGCGAAAAGAAGAAGAGTTAAGGGTGAGAGAAGAAGCATAGGCAGAGGCCAGAGAGTGCATTAGGAAAAATAAGTTAAGGGGACTAGGCCTAGATGTCAATCCTGAAGCCCCACAATATCACTTGGTTATCACAACAACACTGATAGATTAGGAAACCTCTTCGTCAGCATACCCTTGAGCAATTCACTCAAGACCTAATTCTTTTGCACCATGTTCCTTTAATGCATTCCCCAAGTAAGCATGCATAGGACTACATTACAAGGCCGTGAGAAGGCACATATTATCCTCAACCCATGCACGAACATACTTACCCATCATTCATTATGGGCTACGAGTACTTGGCATGACTACTATGAACATCATCTTTGGAAACGACATCAATGGAGGCTCACAATGACACATTCATGCTTGAATCCAAGGAAGAAGCACATACCAAGGGACTACAACTTGCAAAGGCTCGCAGTGACAAATGAAGAATCGGACAACCAACCCAGCCACATTTGGAAGCTAGACATCTCTTGTTCATACAGAAGGGACACTACCTCTCAAAAGCGCTACCTCAAACAACCACTACAAAAAGGGTCTGTCGGGGATAATAGACTCGAGAGGGGGGGGGAGTGTTGAAGCTCAAGGTCAAGGACAAGCATAAAAGCACATCAAAGAAGTGGACACACAAGAACAAGGAGCATGTATGGAGCTCCAAGGAGTGTATGTTAACTTTTCAGAACAATCCCCTACAAAAATAGTGATTCTTATCACTCAAACCATTGTAAATATCATTTCACCTTTTTGTAACTCCATTTTGTTCAATCTGAGGAGTCCTTAAGTTTGAGGAGTATTAGAAATATCATCCTACCAATTTTCATAATTTTTAGACTCTGTTTGAGCCCTCAAATAAGCCCTGGAACCTAATCTTTAACTAGGCCGGACACTAGGTCTTGACAGGGCCAAAACTAGTCAAAAAACTATAAAAAGAGCTACAGAGCTCATTTTTGAGGTTAGCTTGTTAGAGATTTAGCTTGTTGTAGATTTGAGCTTTTCTAAGAGAACTCTTTTGTATTCAAAGCTTTCCATTGTTCCTCTCTTTGATCTTGCTTTGTGTGTGTATGTGTGTATGTGTGTGCATGCTAGTGTGCTTCTCACTCACACATTTGTGCCTTCACATGCTCACGGTCTTCATACCAGTCAACACATCTCCGTGGATTGACAAGTAAAGGAGCTAGTGTTTACGCTTGAGCTACAGTTGGTAAGCAACTTATCATATTCAGCTCTTCTTATGTTATTGATAAGCTTGTTCCAAAGGTGGGTAATGGTGTACGCTTCTTAGAAATTATGTATTTACATCTCGCTTCATTTTGGGTGATCGTGCTTTTGGGATGTGAGGTGAGGCTGCACTTTAGAAGGACTCATTTTTGCTCATGTATAGATAGCGGGCATAGAGGGAATCATAGGATGTAGATGCACCACCAGAGTACATGTTTTTGTTGATTCTCTTTTTTGCATGATTTTTTGGATTCACCTTTTTTTATGAGTTTGTAGATGAGAAGGATATGACAATGGGGAAGTACTTCACCAAGGTATTTAAGGTATGCAAAGGATTTTTCTTGATTGATAACATGACTAATTGATTAACTATATGTTGTAGGACTGTCTTCAAGAGTTGATTCATGTTCGTAATATTGGTATCCTTTTGGATTCATTGGTTTTATTCATTGCATTTATGTCTTGGATTGAAGGAAGTGTATGGATGACACAGTTTTTGTTGAGGTTTGTTGGAGAAGAGAATGAGATGTGAAAGGGGTTGTGCATAAATAGGTATGTAGACAGTGGACTCTCAAGTGATCCTGGGTAAAAGGGATGTGAGAATGAAAGTGCATGGACATAGGTCACGCTATGGTTGGTGGAATCTACTCCATGTGTAAAGCAAGTTCCTATGCATGGTGATTATGTGTGAGTAGAGATTTTGGAATAGGTATGTGTGATGGATCACGACTGAATGGTTTGGGATGATTGAATTAGGGTGATTTATGTGAGCTAACATTTTGAATGAGTGATGGGTGAAAACCAAGTTGCAAGTTCCCTCGTTGAGGAGGAATTCGCAAACAAGTGGAGGGGAGCTTAGTAAATTGTTGGTTCCCGTGCACTAACAAGCTTTGTTTTTGCATAGTGCACGATTGATTCAGGTCCTTTGCAAGGAGAAATGGTTGTTGGTGATGCTAGACTACAATCAAATATGGAGGCTTGAAGGAGGGCTTGCCGGAAGCATACAAGGGACGAACTCCATTCAATGATTATTTTGGCTCTTGGAATTTTGAGCAAATGCAACTAAAGTTCAGTTTATAGCGAGATGAATATCAATAGGAAGCTTATTGATTTATTTCCAGAAAATGCATGAATGCATTCATTTAAATTGAACAAAGACCATCTTATTTCTCTTGGATTGCTATTTGCTAACACGTACTCTTGGTTTTCACCTAAAGGAGATAAATGAGAGTTACTATATCAAGGCACTTCAACATTTTACCAAGAAGGGGATTTGTACCAAAGGGCTTGTTTCCAAGCAAACGATTAATCGTCTCTATGACTATATGATGATGTTGATGCCATCACTTGCAAATATTTGGAAAATTTCTTTACCAAGGGCTTCATTCATCATTTCGTGCTAGGAGGAAGGGCTTTTATTTTATCTTTTGTTTTTTCTCTCCTCTTCTGCTGGTTGTGCAAGTACACAAAGGTCGAGCAGGTGGCAGTGTGGTGGTCGCCGCTCCCTGAAGTGTTAGAAGGGGGGAAGTGCCCCATGAATACACACAAGCATGGAGGAGCTCAGGAGGGCTGCTGGGTTCTTGGAAAAGGAGGAAAAAGAGAGCAGGGATGGGGAGTGAGGGGGGTCAAACAGAGGAAGCATATCGAGCACAGGGGGGACTTTCCGTTCTAAACAGGCAGAAGAAGAGAGGACGGAAGCACTGATGCATGTGGCACATGAACAAGAGGAGGTTCCTCAAGTAGCTACAGATGGGTTTGTCCTTCCGCTTGTGGAGAATCCTAGATGCTTTTGATCCTGCCCTCACTAAAGAAAGGCACTGGATGTTTTGGCAATTGTTCACTACACATTCCGAAAAACAATAGTGGCAACTAGCCAAGGTTGTGAGTGTGCAGGTTGAAATCTACGAACATTTGCATCAACTATTCTTTGAATTGGCATATATTGGATAGTAAGTTCAGTTGACTATACTTATTCTTCAACCTTCAAAAATCTATTGCATCAGTACATTCAGACGTTTAATCTGCACTGAATGAAGGCACACTATAAACATAGTATCTGAGGTATCGATAACTATTAAAGCAACTCATGTAGGCTGAATATAATACTACACCTCATGCAAATTAGGTTTTGACTTGGATTCTTGTCCGAAGTCCATTTCATGTTGTATGCATAAGTTCAACACAGGTAGTGCTAGCATGTGTGAAGCATGAAATGGTTCCATATGAATTATTTCATACACACACCGAACGTCATAAGTGAAGAACCACTTACTATAGTCGTTTGAATTCAATGGTCAAAAAAATCTTGTTGTGCACTTCTAGGTACAGCGTTACTCACTAAGAACTATGTCATCTCTGTATACCGGAACTGGATGAAGGCCATGGATGATGTGTAGAATAATGATTGTTGAAAACCTCACCACCTAAATAAATAGTGTGAATGTATGTGTTGAAATATTCGAGAGCCGTTCCTTAATCCTTGGAGTCCACGCACGCTCACATACCACCAAAGTCTATGCCATGGGATCATCTAAATCAAACAGTCTACACGATCTTAAAGAGACCAAGGGGGTAGGGATCTACACCTATCAAAAATGCTAAGGACATCCTTTACGTTCCTATGGGAAACGTTCACATCTGATGCATACCAATTGCTTAGGCTTCTATTGAAAACCTCTCAATAAAAAGAGTGGTTCTCTTAGTGTAGGTGACCAAATTGAGTGATTCATGTCGCATTGTGAAGCTTCCAATTTGTACTATATATATGGATCAGGTGTTTTGTACAAAATGCCATGAGAAAAATGCCTCACAAGTAGGCATTTTTGTAGATCTTCTTTCTTATGTGTACCTGGTGTCTCACTAGAGACATACCTCTCTTCAAACTTTCATATCTCAGTCGTTATGAGGTCTTTTTAAGTGTTCACTTGGAAGAGTTTCCTTAGTTCTCACGCTTTCTATCTATAACAAACATTTTCATAAAGCTTTCGGCGTTTCTGCTACTGCACATCAGTTTTCAATTCGGACAGTTAGTCATACCTTGCTGTAGCAGACGTTTGCATACCTTGACTTCAACCTATTTGTTTGGGAGCAATACTCTTTTTTTTTTATGTTTTTTGTTTCTACAGCATGCTAATCAAAGTCTACATGTAGGATATATGATTGATTTTAATCAATTCTGCTCAAAGAGTTTTTGGTGATTAGTTTTCTATAGTCACCCATTTCTATTTTTTGAAAGTTTGCAACAAAGTTTGATTCCTAAAGTTTGGAAGTATTTTTTTTATCTTTTTAAGATCTTGCGAGATCTCATCACTTCTCGTTGTGTAACTTGATGTTTAAAAGTTTTTAAACATAACATTGTGGTATTAGGGATTTTTTGTTTTTTATCACATCCTTCTTAAATCTTGTTGAATTATCTTCTTTGTTTACAATGATTCAACATGGCAGATTTGAATGCATCGATTGAAAGAAATTCTGATGGGTCAATAAACAGGTACAAAGCCAGATTGGTGGCCAAGGGTTTTGCACAAACCCAAGGCATTGACTATGAAGAAACATTCTCACTTGTGTCCAAGATGCCAACCATCAAGGTATTTGTAAGTGTGGCTGCATCTAAGAATTGGAACATGTATGAGCTAGATGTAAAAAATGCCTTTTTGAATGGATGGATTTCAGAGGAGGTGTACATGTCACAATCTCCTGGTTATGAGGATCCTAATAAGGTAACACATGTATGCAAGTAAAAAAGTCTCTTTATGGATTGAAGTAGGCACCTAGGGCATGGAACCACAGGTTGACCACATACCTTCAAGACCAAGGATTTGTCATGAGCAAGGCAGACACTTCTCTATTCATTAAGAGAAGTAATTCAGAGGTAATATACCTATGTGTTTATGTTGATGATATCATACTTACAGGCAATGATGTCAATGGAATCAGACAAATCAAGAACCAGATGATGAAGGAGTTCAAGATCAGTGATCTTGGGTTACTAAAGTACTTTCTTGGACTTGAGTTAGTTTATACTAACTCTAGAATCTATATTACTCAGAAAAAATACATATAGGATATGTTGTTAAACTGCAGGATGCCAAAGTTGCAAGTACTCTAATGGAGGTAAATCTGAAATTAAGTGCACATGAAGGTGATGTACTTGATGATATTACAGGTTATCAAAGCATTGTGGGTAGCTTGAATTATGCTACCTTGACAAGAATAGGCATTGCTTATGGAGTTAGTGTGCTAAGTCAGTTTATGCACAAACCTAGGGCACCTCACTTGGAGGTTGCCAAAAGGATCTTGAAATATCTTAAAGGTACTCAACATCATGGTTTGTATTTCCCTTACACTTCAAACTTGGATGTCAAGATTTATTGAGATGCATATTGGGTAGGTTGCAAGGATGATAGGAGGAGCACTTCTGGATACATTTCATTTGCAGGTGATAAACCAATATCATGGTCTTCAAAGAAGCAACCTACTGTTGCCTTATCTTCTACAGAGGTAGAGTATAGAGGATTGGCCAATGCTACTCAAGAAGCCATATGGATCAAGTTATTGTATACAGAATTGGGTTTGTATACTACTTCACCATTGATATTTGGAGATATTACAAGCTCACTTCACCATGTAGCTAATCCTATTTATCATGCTAGGACCAAGCATATAGAGGCCCATTACCATTATGTGAGAGAGAAGCTATTAAGCAAGGACATTCAACTAACATATGTATCAACCAACATGTAGTGTGCACATTTGTTAACTAAAACATTGGATGGAACCAAACTTTGCATGTTCAAATCAATGATTGGATTGTAGGATATACATGAAGACTGAAGATGAAGACCAAGCCAAAATGTTTGGCTTGAGGGGGAGCTGTTGGTGCAATTCACAAGCCTACACATTTGGCTTGTAGTTCATACACAGGAATCAATGCTAGTGGTTAATTACCATTTTATCCTTTTGTAAAAGTCATATTTGACCTCGAATCTTTGTAAACTCCTACCAAGAAAATCTCGTAAAAGTTAGAAGGTTTGATTGATGGAATATCTCCTATAATTGAGGATCACTTTTTAGAGAGAGCCAAAATTTGAATTCAAATTCAAATTGGAAGTGAGTCGCGGGAAAGACTCATCATCCCGAGCTATTCATTGTACTTTCTGAGTGTGTGTGAGTCCTATACAGTAGCTAAACCTTTCTCCACCATTAGGCATTGATCATCATGTCTATGGCATTGTACAACATTGTTCATTAATACATATATCTACATTGTCCATTTCTGAGTTCAGTGTCATAGTCTCTATCATTTAGTCAACTTGTGGAGATCATATCTCACTCATCTCCATCAAATTCAAAGATCTATAGCTTGTTGGAACCAACTCAAATTTATCTACATGCTGGAAAATTTTGAAGGATTTCTATTCAGCCATTTGAGAGAAACGTCCGTCGAGGTGATCACTGGTCGAAGTCTGCAGAAATAGTCCTAAAATATAGGGGGTAAAGGTTTACTTGCTAAATTAATTTCTTTGAGCATAATTAATCTTTTTAAGTGATTTCACTTGAAATCATTAGCTTACTAAGCTAATTAAATACCCCTAAAAGGAAGTTTTTCAATTCCTACTGTGTTGGTTATACTGAGCAAAAGAAGCAGCAGGTGTATTGTCAAAAATAGAAGGTTTTCTTGAAGAATTAAAGTTCAAAGTAATCTATTTTGATTCAAACTTTTCATACATCATTTCCAAAGTACATAGGCCATTTTATGGTGTCATTGGAAAGCTAAGAAGGTCTACCTATCAACTCTGAAGCACCAAAGGGCTGGTACAAAGCAGGATTCGGCAGTACCTACTTATCTTCCTCAAGTATCCATCCATCATTCCCAACATGTATATATATATATATATATATATATATATATATATATATATATATATATATATATATATATATATATATATATATATATATATATATATATATATATATATATATATATATATATATATATATGTATGTGTGTGTGTGTGTATGTGTGTGTGTGTGTGTGTGCGTGTTTGTATATATATATGTATGTATGTTTGTGTGTGTGTGTGTATATATATACATATGTTTGTGTGTGCGTATATATATATATATATATATATATATATGTATGTGTGTGTGTGTGTCTGTGTCTGTGTCTATGTGTGTATATATGTATGTATGTTTGTGTGTGCATATATATATATATATATATATATATATATATATATATATATATATATATATATATATATATATATATATATATATATATATATATATATATATATATATATATATATGTGTGTGTGTGTGTGTGTGTGTGTGTGTGTGTGTGTGTGTGTGTGTATGTATGATGGAGTATATCCGCTCCTAGTTGTAGCAAAAGATTGATGTGCCCTTTCTGGGATCAAACTATTTGCTACCATAGTCCACCAAAAATTGAATTGCTCTCTCGATTAAGGAATTGAACCTATGAAGTTTTTCAGAGTAAAATGAGATTCTCCAAGCTTTCGAACAAGCCATAGTTAACTCAATTTGGACTATTTCACCTATGTCAATCTCCTTGTTCATGAATACTAGAATCTACCCAAACTAGCCTAGGTATACCTCTTCACATACATATATATGGAAATATACATAGATGCACAAGAGATGTTTCAATCTCAGTATAATCAATGAGAATAAACATTTTTTGCTAAGAGTATAGTCAAATGAAATCTTACAAGAAGAGCTACATGAAGAGCTATCTTGCTCATGAGACAAACACCTACATTATGAGATATAGATGAACAAAAATCTCAGCCAAAGTGAGAACTTTAGCTAGAAAGGGGCTAGCTTAGCTAGGGGGTAACTTAGACATGAAACATAAACACCCAATAAGATCCTAAAAGTTCTCAAATGAATCTCGAGGAAGCATTTGCTTATATAATGCTCCAAAGGCTGGTGTAAAATTTCAATTCAAAACACGCCTCCAAAATCCCCCACTTTTAGCCATCAAGTTAGATGGAATCATGAGCTCAAAAATTCATGGAAAAGTGGTTGTAGAGTTTAACAGAAGTGAAGTGATGTGGCACTTGAGTTAAGCCTTGAATCACACACACTTGAGTTTGTAGATTTTTAACACTCCTCCTCAAGTTCAAGTGTTAGTCTCCATTGATCTCCTTGAAGTTGAGGTTGATCTTGGAATTCTCCAACTTGCTTGCATCGATGGATTTAGTCCTGATATATGATAGTTTCTTCTTTGTCTTAGTGTACTTGATTTCCACTTCATTTGCTAGTACCTTCCCTCTAATGAAGTAAAAATGGATCTCTATGTGCTTGCTTCTTGCATGGAACATAGGTTCGCTTGCTAGATGAATGCTTGATATGTTATCTCCAAATAGAGTAAACACTTTGACCTCCACATTCAAATCTTTGAACAATCTGTTGAGCCACATGATCTCACATGTATCAACTGATAAGGATCTATAATCAGCCCCTGTATATGATACTGCAATTTTTGGTTGCTTCTTGGACATCCATAAGAGGAATATTTAGCCAGATGTGCTCCTTCTATCCTCCTTTGAACTAGCCCAATCAACATCACTAAATCCTTGTGTCTGTAATCCATTTCCATAAGGGAAGTACAATGCTTTGTTGACACTATGCTTGATGTATCTAAGCACTCTCTTGGTTGCATTCATACGAACATCAGTTGGTGAATTCAAAAATTTAGAAAGAACTCCTACAACATAACACAAGTCAGGTCTTGTGATGGTAGCATAATTAAGGCTTCCAATTATGCTTCTATATGTTGAGATATCTTCAAGATCCTATCCTTCACCTACACATATCTTAGTTTTTGGATCCACCAGTTGTGTGAGTGGCTAATTTCATCCACTCATACTATACTTATAAAGTACATCTAGCAAGTATTTTGTTAGAGCTAGGTAAATACCATTTTCTACATAAATAAATTTGATTCCAAGAAAATATTTGAGCACATCAAAATTTGAAATCTTGAATTTATTCCCAAGCTTGGCCTTGATCCATTTTATACCTAGATCATCACTTTCTAGTATGATTAAGCCATCCACATACATGCATATGTAGACAACTTGTTCTCCTTCTGTCTTTAGGTATAGGTATGTGATTTGCATCACTTGCCTTGTATCCACACCTACAAAAATACTTCATAGTCCTTTGATTCCATGCCCTAGGAGTTTGCTTTAAATCATACAATGCTTTTCTAAGTTTACAAAAGAATTTTGAATCTTTAGAGTTCTCAAACCCTAATGGTTGAGTCATGTAGACTGTCTCCTGTAAACCACCATTAAGAAAAGAATTCTTTACATCCAATTGATATATTGGCCACCTCCTAGATGTGGAAACCCCAATGATTACCCTAATTGTGGTCATCTTTGCAATTGGGACTGAGCTGAATGGATGTCTCTTCATACTCAATCCCATAGGATTGACCGAATCCCTTTGCCACAAACCTTGCTTTGTGCCTAGAAATTGAATGATCAGAAAACGTCTTCACTTTATAAACCCACTTATTGCCAATTACCTTCATCCCTTCTTGTCTTGGAATTGGACTCCATGTTTTCGTGTCTTCAAGGGATTTTCACTCTTCTTCCATAGCTTGTTGCCACTCCTTTATGTCTTTGACTTCTTCATAGGTGGAAGGTTCATGATCTTTGATCACCCTAGAAATAAATGCATAATGTCTATCAATATGACTATCATAGTTGAGATTGGATGTTTTAACCTTGTTGACATTCTTTCTTCTACCTTTGGTGGAATAAACCTTCTTTGCCTTGGTGCCTTGATTTCTGATTTTGATGGAGCTCCTCCTTCTAACATAGGTTCTTCAAGGTCTGCAACTTCATGTTCATCTTCATCAAGCTCTACCAAACTTACCTTTTATTTATTCACCAATTGATGGGCTGAATCCATGCTTGAACTTCTTTGTATGATTGGACCACTGATTTTCAAGCTATCATGAAGCCTAGATTCATATCGCATCTCTGCCTTTTGAATATTTTAATCCTGCAATGAAACTTTGGAAGCATACCATGGTTTCAGTTCATAAAAAACTACATCTCTAGAACTCGTTTATATTAGTTTTGTAGCACCTATAACCTTTTTGCACCATAGCATAACCAATAAACATAAATTTTTCAGCCCTTGCATCCATCCTACCTCTCAATTATTGTAGCACATGTGTGTAGCATACACACCCAAAGATTCTAATGTGTGAAAGTTTTGGTTTCCTTCCGCTCCATTCCTCTTCAGTTGTCACACCCCTGATGTTGCACACCTATTCATCAGGTACACAACAATAGATATAGCATCTTCCCAATATGTTAAATACATATTCATTTCATTTAACATACTTCAAGAAATTTTAGCAATATACCTATTCTTCCTCTCTATCACCCCATTTTGATGGGAAATATACCTGCAATTTACTTGCCTCTTTATACGTTGGTCATGCAAGAAATCACTAAAGGCATGGGAGAAGGATTATCCCCCTCCATCTAACCTTATGGTTTTGATGTTGCAACCTGTCTCCTTCTCAGCTTGTGTCTTGACTCTATTGAGCATGGAAAACACATCTGATTTCTCCTTTATATAATACAACCATACTTTTCTTGAGTACTCCTCAATGAAGGTTACAAAGTACCTATTTCTAGGAAGAGAGGGCTCTTTGGTTGATCCCACACATCTATGTGCAAAAGGTCTAACACACCATGTGCTACATTCCAACTCTTCTTGAAGGGCTAACTAATAGACTCACCTAGCTGACAAGCGTCACACATGTCATGCAACATTTGTAATGAAAAATGTGGTACACCTCTTACTTATTGCCTTTTCTCCATGTCGTTCAACCTTTGAACATTGATGTGACCACCCATTTTGTGCCACAAATCCAAGTCTCCGATATTCTTTTCTTCATAGGTGATGAACATTGCCTTGTTGCTTTTTCCATTGCCAACATCAATAGTGAACATCCTTCCTTCCTTTGGCTATAAAATCATAGCCATTGCTTGGGTCTTCAATAAACCATCCTTTGTGGTTGAAATTTACTTGGTATCCCATTTCAACCATCTGTTCAACAAAGATGAAGTTCTTTGTAATAATAGGAACATGCAATGCCTTAGATAGTCAACTTGCTTTGTGGTTGCCTTCAAACTTCACATTTCCTATTTGTGGAATCAAAGAGGCATAGGCTACAATAGAGGAAGTTATGGCTACTCAAGAGGAAGGTTCAACAATTACCATGGCAACCACAACAACTACAACCATTCAAACTATCAAGGAGGAAATAGGGGAAGAAGAGACTTCAATAACTACATAGAAGACTCAAATCAAGAGGACTCATTGCTAATCATGAATATCTCCATGCCATAAGGTAAATCTGATGAGCATGTTTTCTACATAGATTCAGGTTGTTCAAATCATGTGGCAGGAAATGTGGCCCTCCTATCAGATTTAGAAGATCGAAGGAACAAGCATGAGGTAGAAACAGGAGATGATACAAGACACCTTGTGGAGAAAATAGGAAATGTCAAAGCACCTGATGGAAACATCAACTTACTCAGTAAGGTACTCTTAGTCCCTACCACTACAAAGAATTTGATAAGTGTTGGATAGATAGTAGAGAAAGGGTTGCAAGTCAGGTTCACAAAAGCAGGAGCATTTGTTGATGATCCAAGTCAAGGATTCAAGAGAATTGCAAAAGGTGAAAAGACAATTAGATTGTTCACATTTGGATTACAAGACACTAGGAACATTGCTCTCTTCAACTATGGTAGTCAGACACTCATAGAATTGGAAGTATAGCACAAAAGGTTAGCACATATTGGTGAAAGATCATTAAAGCAGATTTGCAAGGACCAAAGTGTACTTGGACTCCCTAACTTGTCAAAACAACACATGGTTTATAAGTGTAGTGCATGTCAATTTGGAAAGTCTCATAGGTTACCATTCATGAAGAAAGGATATATGCATGGAGATCTCTTGCAGTTGGTTCATACAGATGTATGGGGACCTAGCAGGGATGCTTCAATGTCTGGATCAAGGTATTATATCTCCTTCATTGATTATTGCAGTATGTGGACTATATTATACTTTATGACACACAAAGATGAAGTCTTTTCATGCATCAAAAGATATTTGGCTCTTATGGAGAATCAAACAGGTAAAACACTAAAAGGGCTAAGGTCAGATGGAGGGGGAGAGTACAACTCCCATGAATTTGACTCCTTTCTTCAAGAAAAGGGAATTAAAAGAGAGATCACTACAAGGTACACTCCTGAGCAAAATGGAGTGGTAGAAAGAAGGAATAGGACAATTGTTGAAGCTACAAGGTCTATGCTAAATGAAAAGCACTTACCTAATTACTTATGGGCTGAGGCTGTATCCACAACCACTTATTTGATTAACAAGTTACCTTCAAAATCACTTGATGGCATGAAACCATATGAGGTTTGGAATGGAAGAACACCAAGGTTGGATCATTGTAAGATTTTTGGATGTGTTGCTTTTGCTCATGTTCCTTCACAGCTTAGAGGCAAGATAGATCCCAAAGCAGAAAGGTTTGTATTCATTCGATATGAGAACAATCAAAAGGGCTATAGATTATACAACCCAACAACCAAAGGATTCTTGGTGCGTAGAGATGTAGTATTTTATGAGAATAGTTCTTGGTATGAAGATTCATGTAGAAAGTTCAACCTACCTTATGATCTTGAAGAAGATTTTCCAAAACTTGTTAAGGATAATCCTTATAAAGTTGAAGAACAGGATACCTCAGAAGATGATGAAGCAATTCAGTATAAAAAAATCAAAATGTGGAATTCTAAAGGTAAAGAAAAAATGCAAGAACTTAGAGAAGAGGCAAAATCATCACATCATGGCCTAAGAAGGTCCATGAGGGAGAAAAGAAAGCCGAGAAGGTATGGTTTTGATACTTCTCTAGTCACTAAACATTCAATTTATCTAGCATAGGACATAAATCAAGAGGAATCTTCAACATTTGAGGAAGGAAAGAAGAAATCAAAATGGAGGCATGCAATGGAAGAAGAAATTGAAGCTCTTGAGGAGAATAACACTTGGGAGTTGGCCAACTCTCCATCAATGAAAGTGATAGGCTCAAGGTGGATTTACAATTTGAAGAAGAACTCAGATGCTCCATTAATAGGTATAAGGCAAGGCTTGTGGCAAAAGGCTTTGCACAAACTTAGGGCATTGATTATGAGGAGACCTTCTCTCCTGTGGCAAAGATGCCTACTATTTGGGTTTTTCTTAGTATTTCCTTTTCCAAGAATTCGAAGGTACTTCAATTGGATGTAAAAAAATGCCTTTCTTAATGGATGGATAACAGAAGAGGTATATATGGAACAACCACTTGGTTTTGAGAATCACATATATCTTGATTATGTGTGTAAACGTAATAAAGCTTTATATGGACTCAAACAAGCCCCAAGGGCTTGGAATCATAGGCTTGTCTCATTCTTGCAGGACAAAGGATTTCAACCTAGCAAGGCAGAACCATCACTATTCATGAAAAGGAGTAATTCTGAAGTCATCTATTTGTGTGTGTATGTAGATGATATTATACTTATAGGAAATGATATAGATGGCATGAAGAGAATCAAAGAAGAGATGAGAGAAGAATTCAAGATAAGTGATGTGGGTTCATTTACCTACTTCCTAGGATTGGAAGTTGCCGACAAAGATCATGGTTTGTTTCTTACTCAAAGAAAGTACATTAAAGACATATTGGAAAAATTCAAGATGCAAGATTGCAGGATTGTAGGTACTCCAATGGAGGTTAATCACAAATTGAGCTCATATGAAGGTGAAATCATAGAAGATGTGACAGGTTATCAAAGCCTTGTGGGTAGTTTGAACTATGCCACATTGACAAGGGTTGATATATGTTATAGTGTGCGTGTGCTAAGTCAATTTATGCACACACCCAGGAAACCTCACATGGAGGCTTCCAAGAGGATACTTAGATATCTCAAACGGACCATGAATGAGGAGCTATATTACCCTTATGTATCTTATTTAAGTTTGAAATTGTTCTCTCATGCAGATTGGGCTGGCTCCAAGGAAGATAGAAGGAGCACCTCAGGTTATCTTACCTTTGCAAGTTCAAAACTTGTTTCATGGTCATCCAAGAAGCAACCCATAGTTGCTATCTCTTCTATTCAAGCTGAATACATAGGTCTTGCCATAGCTACTCAAGAATCTATGTGGATGAAATTTATTCGCAGATCTTGGTTTGGAGATTGGAACTCCAAATATTTTTGGTGACAATATGAGCTCTATTCACTTAACTGCTAATCCAATTCTTCATGCAAGGACTAAACATATTGAAGTTCATTATCACTATGTAAGAGAGAAGATTGTGAGCAAGGAGACTCAAATATCATATGTGTCCACTCATCAACAATGTGCATATATTCTAACCAAAGCATTGGATGGTACAAAGCTTTGCAAATTCAAAGCCATGATTGATTTGCAGGTAATCTTGGAAGATTGAAGACCTCAAGCATACTTGGCTTGAGGTGGAGCTATTGGAGCAAGTCTACACTCTTGATTGTTAGCTTACTAAGCTAGTAAGAGTTCCCCAAAAGGAATAAATTTAATTGCTTCTATGGTCGGAGAATTGTTCAAAACTTTGGACAGGTGTATGAACATAAATAGCAAGTTTTTGGCTATTGAATCTACTCCAACTTATCTGTTTTGATTCAACTTTTTGAGAGTGATCTTACAAGGTACATAGGGCATCTAATACATCCTTTGGCAAGCTAAAAGGGCCCAGCACATATCTCTAGAGTCCATTTGGCTGGTGTAGTGCAAAGGTTTTGCAGCACCACTTCATCTTCATCAACTATAAATCCATCTCTTCACAACTATAACCACTATCTATATACCACACCTCATCATGTGGTTGACCTTCCCTACTATGCTTCATAGCTAAAAAACACCTATTCTTTGAATTTGTTGAGGAGTTAGCATAGTTATGGAACCCTTTCTAATTGTTCCCACCTTGATTTTTCCAACAATTTTTGGCAGAGTGTCCTCGCTTTCCCTCCTCTATCTCTTTCTCTTCCTCTTCCTCTTGATGATTGACCTTCATCTTGGTTTGATTGGCTCCCTTGATAGCCTTGTCTAGCTTGTTGGTAGTTGCTTCTACCTCTTCCTCTTGAACCACCTCTATTGCCTTTGCCTCTTCCTCTTTTGCCTACATAGAGGAGTTTGTCTTGGTTGCCCTTTGAAATGTTGCCTCCATGATTGGGCTCCTCAGTCACCATAAGAGAGTAAGTTTCTCAAAATCAAGTAATGAGCCCCTTACATACACAAAGGTTGTGAATGCATTCCATTTATCATCTTCTCTAAGACTATTAAGTGTGTGGGAAACTAGGTCATCATCATCTACCACACATCCTATTTAACCAGTACATCAGAAATCTCTTTTCCTTGGGGGGTTCATTAATATGCTGATTTGATGACTTCTTAAGATTGTTGAGCTCATTCTTGACCTAAATTTCCCTAGCCTTTGTAGTGGTAGATTACAACCTTTCTAAACACACCCAAACCTTCTTGGATGTATATAGGTCTTGGATATGAACTATCATGGAGTTGCTTATGTGTTGAGATAGAATGAAGATCACTCTCCTATCCCTTTATTCTCACTCTCTAATGGCTCTCCATGATAGGTCTTGGATACGACCTATCATGGAGTTGCTTATGTGTTGAGATAGAATGAAGATTCTTCTCCTATCCCTTTATTCTCACTCTCTAGTGTATGTGGATCTATATATGGCTTCACTTTAGTATCGCTAACCAACCCCCCAAACACCCTTTTGCGTGAGGAAGTTAGAGATTCTAAACATCTAGGATTGGTAATTGCTCTCTTCAAGCTCCTCAATTTGAGTGTTATAGTCTCCCATTGTGTATGAGACTATAAATTGGCTCCTGTTCCCTTCTTGGAATGTGATAAATGTGAGAAAGAATGATATGTTTCCTTCCCACAAGAGCCTCCACTTGTCTTGAAACTTTGATGATGATAGAAGCACTCCCCCTTGCTTCAAATGCTTCTTGTCTTTGCTTCAATCCTTGGCCTTCAAGAAATTATAGGCCTCCTCTTTATATCCTCAATGCTCGAGGTTGAGCTGTCAAACCATCAATGGAGTAGATCGACTCCTAGTTGCAACAAAAGATTGATGTGCCATTTCTAAGATCAAACAGTTCACTACCAAAGTCTAGCAAAAATTGAATTGATTTCTGGAATGGAGGACTAAACCTATGACATTTTCTAAAGTAAAACTACACTCTCCAAGGGTTCCAACTACTAGATCACTCAATTGGGACAATGTGACCTATGTCAACTTCCTTGCACAAGACAAACTAGAATTTTCTCGAATGGGTAGCTTATACCTATATGTACCTCTTCACACACATTTATAGGGAAATATGGAGAGGTGGAATAGAGAGATTTCAAGCTCAAAATAATCAAGGAGAATAAACACTTGATGGTAACAATATAGTCAAATGAAAGCGTATAAGAAGAGCTACACGATGAGCTTCCTTGCTTATGAAACATACACCAGAACAATGAGATATAATGAACAAAAATCTCAGCCAAAGTGCAAACATCAGCTAGGCGGGGGCTGGCTTAACTAGGGGGTAGCTTAGACCTAGAGCATACA